>JASFXW010000077.1:0-218911 GCA_030490835.1 Annona cherimola
TATTTTAACGATAGTACCAAATTTTAATAATTGGATATTTATTTAGTAATTATTTTGTGAAATTAACAGATTGAATTAGTTAATCTAAGATAATTTTTTAATAACATTAATCAAGATCATAGACCGAGACTCATGGGTTGGGCCTCAATACATACAAATAAATTGTTAGTATTTTAACTTAAAAATAAAAAATTATTTTAACTGTACTTTAGAATTTTGAAAACTGAATTTCTATTTAATAATTATTTCGTAAAATTAATAGATTAATTAATTAATCTAAGATAATTTTAATGAGTCTAATCAAGATCGTACACCTGTGCTCATGACTTGGGCCTCAACACGTAAGATTAACTGGTTAGTGTTTTAACTTTAAGATAAAAAATTATTTTAACGATAGTTCGAAATTTTAATAATAGGATAATTATTCAATAATTATTTTGTGAAATTAACAGATTAAATTAGTTAATCGAAGATAATTTTTTAATAGCATTAATCAAAATCGTAGACCTGTACTCATGGGTTCGGCCTCAATACATAGAAATAATTGGTTAGTATTTTAAATTAAAAATAAAAAACTATTTTATTTGTAATTCAGAATTTTGATAATTGATTATTTATTTAATAATTATTTTGTAAAATTAAAATATTAATTAATAAATCTAAGATAATTTTAGTGACACTAATCAAGATCGTACACCTGTACTCATGACTTGGGCCTCAATACGTAAGATTAACAGGTTAGTATTTTAACTTTATGATAAAAAATTATTTTAACGATAGCACCAAATTTAAATAATTGGATATTTATTTAGTAATTATTTTGTGAAAATAATAGATGGAATTAGTTAATCTAAGATAATTTTTTAATAACATTAATCAAGATCATAGACCGAGACTCATGGGTTGGGCCTCAATACATACAAATAAATTGTAAATATTTTAACTTAAAAATAAAAAATTATTTTATCTGTACTTTAGAATTTTGAAAACTGAATTTCTATTTAATAATTATTTCGTAAAATTAATAGATTAATTAATTAATCTAAGATAATTTTAATGAGACTAATCAAGATCGTACACCTGTGCTCATGACTTGGGCCTCAAACGTAAGATTAACTGGTTAGTGTTTTAACTTTAAGATATAAAATTATTTTAACGATAGTTCGAAATTTTAATAATTGGATAATTATTTACTAATTATTTTGTGAAATTAATAGATTAAATTAGTTAATCGAAGATAATTTTTTAATAACATTAATCAAAATCGTTGATCTGTACTCATGGGTTGGGCCTCAATACATAGAAATAATTGGTTAGTATTTTAAATTAAAAATAAAAAACTATTTTATTTGTAATTCAGAATTTTGATAATTGATTATTTATTTAATAATTATTTTGTAAAATTAAAATATTAATTAATAAATCTAAGATAATTTTAGTGACACTAATCAAGATCGTACACTTGTACTCATGACTTGGGCCTCAATACGTAAGATTAACAGGTTAGTATTTTAACTTTATGATAAAAAATTATTTTAACGATAGTACCAAATTTAAATAATTGGATATTTATTTAGTAATTATTTTGTGAAAATAATAGATGAAATTAGTTAATCTAAGATAATTTTTTAATAACATTAATCAAGATCATAGACCGAGACTCATGGGTTGGGCCTCAATACATACAAATAAATTGTAAGTATTTTTACTTAAAAATAAAAAATTATTTTATCTGTACTTTAGAATTTTGAAAACTGAATTTCTATTTAATAATTATTTCGTAAAATTAATAGATTAATTAATTAATCTAAGATAATTTTAATGAGACTAATCAAGATCGTACACCTGTACTCATGACTTGGGCCTCAATACGTAAGATTAACTGGTTAGTGTTTTAACTTTAAGATATAAAATTATTTTAACGATAGTTCGAAATTTTAATAATTGGATAATTATTTAATAATTATTTTGTGAAATTAATAGATTAAATTAGTTAATCGAAGATAATGTTTTAATAACATTAATCAAAATCGTAGACCTGTACTCATGGGTTGGGCCTCAATACATAGAAATAATTGGTTAGTATTTTAAATTAAAAATAAAAAACTATTTTATTTGTAATTCAGAATTTTGATAATTGATTATTTAATTAATAATTATTTTGTAAAATTAAAATATTAATTAATAAATCTAAGATAATTTTAGTGACACTAATCAAGATCGTACACCTGTACTCATGACTTGTGCCTCAATACGTAAGATCAACTGGTTATTATTTTAACTTTAAGAGAAAAAATTATTTTAACGATAGTACCAAGTTTTAATAATTGGATATTTATTTAATAATTATTTTGTGAAATTAACAGATTGAATTAGTTAATCTAAGATAATTTTTTAATAACATTAATCAAGATCATAGACCGAGACTCATGGGTTGGGCCTCAATACATACAAATAAATTTTTATTATTTTAACTTAAAAATAAAAAATTATTTTAACTGTTCTTTAGAATTTTGAAAACTGAATTTCTATTTAATAATTATTTCGTAAAATTAATAGATTAATTAATTAATCTAAGATAATTTTAATGAGTCTAATCAAGATCGTAAACCTGTGCTCATGACTTGGGCCTCAACACGTAAGATTAACTGGTTAGTGTTTTAACTTTAAGATAAAAAATTATTTTAACGATAGTTCAAAATTTTAATAATTGGATAATTATTTAATAATTATTTTGTGAAATTAATAGATTAAATTAGTTAATCGAAGATAATTTTTTAATAACATTAATAAAAATCGTAGACCTGTACTCATGGGTTCGGCCTCAATACATAGAAATAATTGGTTAGTATTTTAAATTAAAAATAAAAAAACTATTTTATTTGTAATTCAGAATTTTGATAATTGATTATTTATTTAATAATTATTTTGTAAAATTAAAATATTAATTAATAAATCTAAGATAATTTTAGTGACACTAATCAAGATCGTACACCTGTACTCATGACTTGGGCCTCAATACGTAAGATTAACAGGTTAGTATTTTAACTTTAAGATAAAAAATTATTTTAACGATAGTACCAAATTTTAATAATTGGATATTTATTTAGTAATTATTTTGCGAAAATAATAGATTAAATTAGTTAATCTAAGATAATTTTTTAATAACATTAATCAAGATCATAGACCGAGACTCATGGGTTGGGCCTCAATACATACAAATAAATTGTTAGTATTTTAACTTTAAAATAAAAAATTATTTTAACTGTACTTTAGAATTTTAAAAAATGAATTTCTATTTAATAATTATTTCGTAAAATTAATAGATTAATTAATTAATCTAAGATAATTTTAATGAGTCTAATCAAGATCGTACTCCTGTACTGTTGACTTGGGCCTCAACACGTAAGATTAACTGGTTAGTATTTTAACTTTAAGATAAAAAATTATTTTAACGATAGTACCAAATTTTAATAATTGGATATTTATTTAATAATTATTTTGTGAAATTAAGAGATTAAATTAGTAAATCTAAGATAATTTTTTAATAACATTAATAAAAATGGTAGACCTGTACTCATTGGTTGGGCCTCAATACATACAAATAAATATATAGTATTTTAACTTAAAAATAAAAAAAAAATTTAACTGTACTTTAGAATTTTGAAAACTGAATTTCTATTTAATAATTATTTCGTAAATTTAATAGATTAATTCATTAATCTAAGATAATTTTAATGAGTCTAATCAAGATCGTACACCTGTGCTCATGACTTGGGCCTCAACACGTAAGATTAACTGGTTAGTGTTTTAACTTTAAGATAAAAAATTATTTTAACGATAGTTCGAAATTTTAATAATAGGATAATTATTTAATAATTATTTTGTGAAATTAATAGATTAAATTAGTTAATCGAAGATAATTTTTTAATAACATTAATCAAAATCGTAGACCTGTACTCATGGGTTGGGCCTCAATACATAGAAATAATTGGTTAGTATTTTAAATTAAAAATAAAAAACTATTTTATTTGTAATTCAGAATTTTGATAATTGATTATTTATTTAATAATTATTTTGTAAAATTAAAATATTAATTAATAAATCTAAGATAATTTTAGTGACACTAATCAAGATCGTACACCTGTACTCATGACTTGGGCCTCAATACGTAAGATTAACAGGTTAGTATTTTAACTTTAAGATAAAAAATTATTTTAACGATAATACCAAATTTTAATAATTGGATATTTATTTAGTAATTATTTTGCGAAAATAATAGATTAAATTAGTTAATCTAAGATAATTTTTTAATAACATTAATCAAGATCATAGACCGAGACTCATGGGTTGGGCCTCAATACATACAAATAAATTGTAAGTATTTTTACTTAAAAATAAAAAATTATTTTATCTGTACTTTAGAATTTTGAAAACTGAATTTCTATTTAATAATTATTTCGTAAAATTAATAGATTAATTAATTAATCTAAGATAATTTTAATGAGACTAATCAAGATCGTACACCTGTACTCATGACTTGGGCCTCAATACGTAAGATTAACTGGTTAGTGTTTTAACTTTAAGATATAAAATTATTTTAACGATAGTTCGAAATTTTAATAATTGGATAATTATTTAATAATTATTTTGTGAAATTAATAGATTAAATTAGTTAATCGAAGATAATTTTTTAATAACATTAATCAAAATCGTAGACCTGTACTCATGGGTTGGGCCTCAATACATAGAAATAATTGGTTAGTATTTTAAATTAAAAATAAAAAACTATTTTATTTGTAATTCAGAATTTTGATAATTGATTATTTATTTAATAATTATTTTGTAAAATTAAAATATTAATTAATAAATCTAAGATAATTTTAGTGACACTAATCAAGATCGTACACCTGTACTCATGACTTGGGCCTCAATACGTAAGATTAACAGGTTAGTATTTTAACTTTAAGATAAAAAATTATTTTAACGATAGTACCAAATTTTAATAATTGGATATTTATTTAGTAATTATTTTGCGAAAATAATAGATTAAATTAGTTAATCTAAGATAATTTTTTAATAACATTAATCAAGATCATAGACCGAGACTCATGGGTTGGGCCTCAATACATACAAATAAATTGTAAGTATTTTTACTTAAAAATAAAAAATTATTTTATCTGTACTTTAGAATTTTGAAAACTGAATTTCTATTTAATAATTATTTCGTAAAATTAATAGATTAATTAATTAATCTAAGATAATTTTAATGAGACTAATCAAGATCGTACACCTGTACTCATGACTTGGGCCTCAATACGTAAGATTAACTGGTTAGTGTTTTAACTTTAAGATATAAAATTATTTTAACGATAGTTCGAAATTTTAATAATTGGATAATTATTTAATAATTATTTTGTGAAATTAATAGATTAAATTAGTTAATCGAAGATAATTTTTTAATAACATTAATCAAAATCGTAGACCTGTACTCATGGGTTGGGCCTCAATACATAGAAATAATTGGTTAGTATTTTAAATTAAAAATAAAAAACTATTTTATTTGTAATTCAGAATTTTGATAATTGATTATTTATTTAATAATTATTTTGTAAAATTAAAATATTAATTAATAAATCTAAGATAATTTTAGTGACACTAATCAAGATCGTACACCTGTACTCATGACTTGGGCCTCAATACGTAAGATCAACTGGTTATTATTTTAACTTTATGAGAAAAAATTATTTTAACGATAGTACCAAATTTTAATAATTGGATATTTATTTACTAATTATTTTGTGAAATTAACAGATTGAATTAGTTAATCTAAGATAATTTTTTAATAACATTAATCAAGATCATAGACCGAGACTCATGGGTTGTGCCTCAATACATACAAATAAATTTTTAGTATTTTAACTTAAAAATAAAAAATTATTTTAACTGTACTTTAGAATTTTGAAAACTGAATTTCTATTTAATAATTATTTCGTAAAATTAATAGATTAATTAATTAGTCTAAGATAATTTTAATGAGTCTAATCAAGATCGTAAACCTGTGCTCGTGACTTGGGCCTCAACACGTAAGATTAACTGGTTAGTGTTTTAACTTTAAGATAAAAAATTATTTTAACGATAGTACCAAATTTTAATAATTGGATATTTATTTAATAATTATTTTGTGAAATTAATAGATTAAATTAGTTAATCGAAGATAATTTTTTAATAACATTAATAAAAATCGTAGACCTGTACTTAGGGGTTCGGCCTCAATACATAGAAATAATTGGTTAGTATTTTAAATTAAAAATAAAAAACTATTTTATTTGTAATTCAGAATTTTGATAATTGATTATTTATTTAATAATTATTTTGTAAAATTAAAATATTAATTAATAAATCTAAGATAATTTTAGTGACACTAATCAAGATCGTACACCTGTACTCATGACTTGGGCCTCAATACGTAAGATTAACAGGTTAGTATTTTAACTTTAAGATAAAAAATTATTTTAACGATAGTACCAAATTTTAATAATTGGATATTTATTTAGTAATTATTTTGCGAAAATAATAGATTAAATTAGTTAATCTAAGATAATTTTTTAATAACATTAATCAAGATCATAGACCGAGACTCATGGGTTGGGCCTCAATACATACAAATAAATTGTTAGTATTTTAACTTTAAAATAAAAAATTATTTTAACTGTACTTTAGAATTTTAAAAAATGAATTTCTATTTAATAATTATTTCGTAAAATTAATAGATTAATTAATTAATCTAAGATAATTTTAATGAGTCTAATCAAGATCGTACTCCTGTACTGTTGACTTGGGCCTCAACACGTAAGATTAACTGGTTAGTATTTTAACTTTAAGATAAAAAATTATTTTAACGATAGTACCAAATTTTAATAATTGGATATTTATTTAATAATTATTTTGTGAAATTAAGAGATTAAATTAGTAAATCTAAGATAATTTTTTAATAACATTAATAAAAATGGTAGACCTGTACTCATTGGTTGGGCCTCAATACATACAAATAAATATATAGTATTTTAACTTAAAAATAAAAAAAAAATTTAACTGTACTTTAGAATTTTGAAAACTGAATTTCTATTTAATATTTATTTCGTAAATTTAATAGATTAATTCATTAATCTAAGATAATTTTAATGAGTCTAATCAAGATCGTACACCTGTGCTCATGACTTGGGCCTCAACACGTAAGATTAACTGGTTAGTGTTTTAACTTTAAGATAAAAAATTATTTTAACGATAGTTCGAAATTTTAATAATAGGATAATTATTTAATAATTATTTTGTGAAATTAATAGATTAAATTAGTTAATCGAAGATAATTTTTTAATAACATTAATCAAAATCGTAGACCTGTACTCATGGGTTGGGCCTCAATACATAGAAATAATTGGTTAGTATTTTAAATTAAAAATAAAAAACTATTTTATTTGTAATTCAGAATTTTGATAATTGATTATTTATTTAATAATTATTTTGTAAAATTAAAATATTAATTAATAAATCTAAGATAATTTTAGTGACACTAATCAAGATCGTACACCTGTACTCATGACTTGGGCCTCAATACGTAAGATTAACAGGTTAGTATTTTAACTTTAAGATAAAAAATTATTTTAACGATAGTACCAAATTTTAATAATTGGATATTTATTTAGTAATTATTTTGCGAAAATAATAGATTAAATTAGTTAATCTAAGATAATTTTTTAATAACATTAATCAAGATCATAGACCGAGACTCATGGGTTGGGCCTCAATACATACAAATAAATTGTAAGTATTTTTACTTAAAAATAAAAAATTATTTTATCTGTACTTTAGAATTTTGAAAACTGAATTTCTATTTAATAATTATTTCGTAAAATTAATAGATTAATTAATTAATCTAAGATAATTTTAATGAGACTAATCAAGATCGTACACCTGTACTCATGACTTGGGCCTCAATACGTAAGATTAACTGGTTAGTGTTTTAACTTTAAGATATAAAATTATTTTAACGATAGTTCGAAATTTTAATAATTGGATAATTATTTAATAATTATTTTGTGAAATTAATAGATTAAATTAGTTAATCGAAGATAATTTTTTAATAACATTAATCAAAATCGTAGACCTGTACTAATGGGTTGGGCCTCAATACATAGAAATAATTGGTTAGTATTTTAAATTAAAAATAAAAAACTATTTTATTTGTAATTCAGAATTTTGATAATTGATTATTTATTTAATAATTATTTTGTAAAATTAAAATATTAATTAATAAATCTAAGATAATTTTAGTGACACTAATCAAGATCGTACACCTGTACTCATGACTTGGGCCTCAATACGTAAGATTAACAGGTTAGTATTTTAACTTTAAGATAAAAAATTATTTTAACGATAGTACCAAATTTTAATAATTGGATATTTATTTAGTAATTATTTTGCGAAAATAATAGATTAAATTAGTTAATCTAAGATAATTTTTTAATAACATTAATCAAGATCATAGACCGAGACTCATGGGTTGGGCCTCAATACATACAAATAAATTGTAAGTATTTTTACTTAAAAATAAAAAATTATTTTATCTGTACTTTAGAATTTTGAAAACTGAATTTCTATTTAATAATTATTTCGTAAAATTAATAGATTAATTAATTAATCTAAGATAATTTTAATGAGACTAATCAAGATCGTACACCTGTACTCATGACTTGGGCCTCAATACGTAAGATTAACTGGTTAGTGTTTTAACTTTAAGATATAAAATTATTTTAACGATAGTTCGAAATTTTAATAATTGGATAATTATTTAATAATTATTTTGTGAAATTAATAGATTAAATTAGTTAATCGAAGATAATTTTTTAATAACATTAATCAAAATCGTAGACCTGTACTCATGGGTTGGGCCTCAATACATAGAAATAATTGGTTAGTATTTTAAATTAAAAATAAAAAACTATTTTATTTGTAATTCAGAATTTTGATAATTGATTATTTAATTAATAATTATTTTGTAAAATTAAAATATTAATTAATAAATCTAAGATAATTTTAGTGACACTAATCAAGATCGTACACCTGTACTCATGACTTGGGCCTCAATACGTAAGATCAACTGGTTATTATTTTAACTTTATGAGAAAAAATTATTTTAACGATAGTACCAAATTTCAATAATTGGATATTTATTTACTAATTATTTTTGAAATTAACAGATTGAATTAGTTAATCTAAGATAATTTTTTAATAACATTAATCAAGATCATAGACCGAGACTCATGGGTTGTGCCTCAATACATACAAATAAATTTTTAGTATTTTAACTTAAAAATAAAAAATTATTTTAACTGTACTTTAGAATTTTGAAAACTGAATTTCTATTTAATAATTATTTCGTAAAATTAATAGATTAATTAATTAGTCTAAGATAATTTTAATGAGTCTAATCAAGATCGTAAACCTGTGCTCGTGACTTGGGCCTCAACACGTAAGATTAACTGGTTAGTGTTTTAACTTTAAGATAAAAAATTATTTTAACGATAGTACCAAATTTTAATAATTGGATATTTATTTAATAATTATTTTGTGAAATTAACAGATTGAATTAGTTAATCTAAGATAATTTTTTAATAACATTAATCAAGATCATAGACCGAGACTCATGGGTTGGGCCTCAATACATACAAATAAATTTTTAGTATTTTAACTTAAAAATAAAAAATTATTTTAACTGTTCTTTAGAATTTTGAAAACTGAATTTCTATTTAATAATTATTTCATAAAATTAATAGATTAATTAATTAATCTAAGATAATTTTAATGAGTCTAATCAAGATCGTAAACCTGTGCTCATGACTTGGGCCTCAACACGTAAGATTAACTGGTTAGTGTTTTAACTTTAAGATAAAAAATTATTTTAACGATAGTTCAAAATCTTAATAATTGGATAATTATTTAATAATTATTTTGTGAAATTAATAGATTAAATTAGTTAATCGAAGATAATTTTTTAATAACATTAATAAAAATCGTAGACCTGTACTCATGGGTTCGGCCTCAATACATAGAAATAATTGGTTAGTATTTTAAATTAAAAATAAAAAACTATTTTATTTGTAATTCAGAATTTTGATAATTGATTATTTATTTAATAATTATTTTGTAAAATTAAAAGATAAATTAATAAATCTAAGATAATTTTAGTGACACTAATCAAGATCGTACACCTGTACTCATGACTTGGGCCTCAATACGTAAGATTAACTGGTTAGTTTTTTAGCATTATGATAAAAAATTATTTTAACGATAGTACCAAATTTTAATAATCGGATATTTATTTAATAATTATTTTGTGAAATTAATAGATTAAATTAGTTAATCAAAGATAATTTTTTAATAACATTAATCAAGATCATAGACCGAGACTCATGGGTTGGGCCTCAATACATACAAATAAATTGTTAGTATTTTAACTTTAAAATAAAAAATTATTTTAATTGTACTTTAGAAATTTAAAAAATGAATTTCTATTTAATAATTATTTCGTAAAATTAATAGATTAATTAATTAATCTAAGATAATTTTAATGAGTCTAATCAAGATCGTACTCCTGTACTGTTGACTTGGGCCTCAACACGTAAGATTAACTGGTTAGTATTTTAACTATAAGATAAAAAATTATTTTAACGATAGTACCAAATTTTAATAATTGGATATTTATTTAATAATTATTTTGTGAAATTAAGAGATTAAATTAGTAAATCTAAGATAATTTTTTAATAACATTAATAAAAATTGTAGACCTGTACTCATTGGTTGGGCCTCAATACATACAAATAAATATATAGTATTTTAACTTAAAAATAAAAAAAAAATTTAACTGTACTTTAGAATTTTGAAAACTGAATTTCTATTTAATAATTATTTCGTAAATTTAATAGATTAATTCATTAATCTAAGATAATTTTAATGAGTCTAATCAAGATCGTACACCTGTGCTCATGACTTGGGCCTCAACACGTAAGATTAACTGGTTAGTGTTTTAACTTTAAGATAAAAAATTATTTTAACGATAGTTCGAAATTTTAATAATAGGATAATTATTTAATAATTATTTTGTGAAATTAACAGATTAAATTAGTTAATCGAAGATAATTTTTTAATAACATTAATCAAAATCGTTGATCTGTACTCATGGGTTCGGTCTCAATACATAGAAATAATTGGTTAGTATTTTAAATTAAAAATAAAAAACTATTTTATTTGTAATTCAGAATTTTAATAATTGATTATTTATTTAATAATTATTTTGTAAAATTAAAATATTAATTAATAAATCTAAGATAATTTTAGTGACACTAATCAAGATCGTACACCTGTACTCATGGCTTGGGCCTCAATACGTAAGATTATTTTAACGATAGTACCAAATTTAAATAATTGGATATTTATTTAGTAATTATTTGTTTTAACTCTAAGATAAAAAATTAATTTAACGATTGTTCCGAATTTTAATAATTGGATATTTATTTAATAATTATTTTATGAAATTAATAGATTAAATTAGTTAATCTAAGATAATTTTTTAATAACATTAATCAAGATCAATTTGTACACCTGTACTCATGGGTTGGGCCTCAATACGTAAGATTAATTGGTTAGTATTTTAACTTAAAAATAAAAAATTATTTTAACAGTAGTTTAGAATTTTGAAAATTGAATTTTTATTTAATAATTATTTCATTAAATTAATAGATTAATTAATTAATCTAAATTAATTTTTATGAAACTAATCAAGATCGTACACCTGTACTCATGAGTTGGGCATCAATACGTAAGATTAATTGCTTAGTTTTTTAACTTTAAGATAAAAAATTATTATAACGATAGTTCCAAATTTTAATAATTGAATATTTATTTAATAATTATTTTGTAAAATTAATAGATTAAATTAGTTAATCTAAGATAATTTTTTAATAACATTAATCAAGATCATAGACCTCTACTAATGGTTGGGCCTCTATACGTACAAATAAATTGTTAGTATTTTAACTTAAAAATAAAAAATTATTTTAACTGTAGTTTAGAATTTTGATAACTGAATTACTATTTAATAATTATTTAGTAAAATTAATAGATTAATTAATTAATCTAAGATAATTTTAATGAAACTAATCAAGATCGTACACCTGTACTCATGAGTTGGGCCTTAATAAGTAAGATTAATATCTTAGTTTTTTAACTTTAAGTTAAAAAATTATTATAAACGATAGTATAAAATTTTAATAATTGAATATTTATTTAATAATTA
The DNA here is from genome assembly GCA_030490835.1 of Annona cherimola. Taxonomy (NCBI): domain Eukaryota; kingdom Viridiplantae; phylum Streptophyta; class Magnoliopsida; order Magnoliales; family Annonaceae; genus Annona; species Annona cherimola. The sequence continues at coordinate 12,356 of JASFXW010000077.1, forward strand.
TTTTGTAAAATTAATAGATTAAATTAGTTAATCTAAGATAATTTTTAATAACATTAATCAAGATCATAGACCTCTAGTCATGGGTTGGGCCTCAATACATACAAATAAATTGTTAGTATTTTAACTTAAAAATAAAAAATTATTTTAACTGTAGTTTAGAATTTTGATTACCGATTTTTTATTCAATAAATATTTCGTAAAATTAATAGATTAATTAATTAATCTAAGATAATTTTAATGACACTAATCAAGATCGTACACCTGTACTCATGAGTTTGGCCTCAATACGTAAGATTAATTGGTTGGTGTTTTAACTCTAAGATAAAAAATTATTTTAACGACAGATCCAAATTTTAATATTTGGATATTTATTTAAGAATTATTTTGTGAAATTAATTGATTAAATTAGTTAATCTAAGATAACTTCTGAATAACATTAATCAAGATGATAGACCTCTACTCATGGGTTGGGCCTCAATACATTCAAATAAATTGTTAGTATTTTAACTTAAAAATAACAAATTATTTTAACTGTATTTTAGAATTTTGATTACCGAATTTTTATTTAATAATTATTTCGTAAACTTAATAGATTAATTAATTAATCTAAGATAATTTTAATGACACTAATCAAGATCGTACACCTGTCCTCATGAGTTTGGCCTCAATACGTAAGATTAATTGGTTACTGTTTTAACTCTAAGATAAAAAATTATTTTTACGACAGTTCCAAATTTTAATAATTGGATATTTATTTAAGAATTATTTTGTGAAATTAATAGATTAAATTAGTTAATCTAAGATAATTTTTGAATAACGTTAATCAAGATTACAGACCTCTACTAATGGGTTGGGACTCAATACATACAAATAAATTGTTAGTATTTTAAGTTAAAAATAAAAAATTATTTTAACTGTAGTTTAGAATTTTGATAACTGAATTACTATTTAATAATTATTTAGTAAAATTAATAGATTAATTAATTAATCTAAGATAATTTTAATGACACTAATCAAGATCGTACACATGTCCTCATGAATTTTGACTCAATACGTAAGATTAATTGGTTAGTGTTTTAAGTCTTAGATAAAAAATTATTTTAACGACAGTTCCAAATTTTAATAATTGGATATTTATTTAATAATTATTTTGTGAAATTAGTAGATTAAATTAGTTAATCTAAGATAATTTTTTAATAACATTAATCATGATCATAGACCTCTACTCATGGGTTGGGCCTCATTACATACAAATAAATTGTTAGTATTTTAAGTTAAAAATAAAAAATTATTTTAACTGTAGTTTAGAATTTTGATAACTGAATTACTATTTAATAATTATTTAGTAAAATTAATAGATTAATTAATTAATCTAAGATAATTTTAATGAAACTAATAAAGATCGTACACCTGTACTCATGAGTTGGGCCTCAATAAGTAAGATTAATTGCTTAGTTTTTTAACTTTAAGATAAAAATTTATTTTAACGAGAGTTCCAAATTTTAATAATTGGATATTTATTTAATAATTATTTTGAGAAATTAATAGATTAAATTAGTTAATCTAAGATAATTTTTTAATAACATTAATCATGATCGTAGACCTCTACTCATGGGTTGGGCCTCATTACTTACAAATAAATTGTTAGTATATAAAGTTAAAAATAAAAAATTATTTTAACTGTAGTATAGAATTTTGATTACCGAATTTTTATTTAATAATTATTTCGTAAAATTAATAGATCGTACACCTGTCCTCATGAGTTTGGTCTCAATCGGTAAGATGTTTACGACAGTTCCAAATTTTAATAATTGGATATTTATTTAATAATTATTTTGTGAAATTAATAGTTTAAATTAGTTAAACTAAGATAATTTTTTAATAACATTAATCAAGATCATAGACCTCTACTCATGGGTTGGGCCACAATACATACAAATAAATTGTTAGTATTTTAACTTAAAAATAACAAATTATTTTAACCGTAATTTTGAATTTTGATAACTTAATTTCTATTTAATAATTATTTCGTAAAATTAATAGATTAATTAATTAATCTAAGATAATTTTAATGTGACTAATCAAGATCGTACACCTGTACTCATGGGTTGGGCCTCAATACGTAAGATTAATTGGTTAGTATTTTAACTTAAAAATAAAAAATTATTTTAACAGTAGTTTAGAATTTTGAAAATTGAATTTTTATTTAATAATTATTTCGTTAAATTAATAGATTAATTAATTAATCTAAATTAATTTTTATGAAACTAATCAAGATCGTACACCTGTACTCATGAGTTGGGCATCAATACGTAAGATTAATTGCTTAGTTTTTTAACTTTAAGATAAAAAATTATTATAACGATAGTTCCAAATTTTAATAATTGAATATTTATTTAATAATTATTTTGTAAAATTAATAGATTAAATTAGTTAATCTAAGATAATTTTTTAATAACATTAATCAAGATCATAGACCTCTACTAATGGTTGGGCCTCTATACGTACAAATAAATTGTTAGTATTTTAACTTAAAAATAAAAAATTATTTTAACTGTAGTTTAGAATTTTGATAACTGAATTACTATTTAATAATTATTTAGTAAAATTAATAGATTAATTAATTAATCTAAGATAATTTTAATGAAACTAATCAAGATCGTACACCTGTACTCATGAGTTGGGCCTTAATAAGTAAGATTAATATCTTAGTTTTTTAACTTTAAGTTAAAAAATTATTATAACGATAGTATAAAATTTTAATAATTGAATATTTATTTAATAATTATTTTGTAAAATTAATAGATTAAATTAGTTAATCTAAGATAATTTTTTAATAACATTAATCAAGATCATAGACCTCTAGTCATGGGTTGGGCCTCAATACATACAAATAAATTGTTAGTATTTTAACTTAAAAATAAAAAATTATTTTAACTGTAGTTTAGAATTTTGATTACCGATTTTTTATTCAATAAATATTTCGTAAAATTAATAGATTAATTAATTAATCTAAGATAATTTTAATGACACTAATCAAGATCGTACACCTGTACTCATGAGTTTGGCCTCAATACGTAAGATTAATTGGTTGGTGTTTTAACTCTAAGATAAAAAATTATTTTAACGACAGATCCAAATTTTAATATTTGGATATTTATTTAAGAATTATTTTGTGAAATTAATTGATTAAATTAGTTAATCTAAGATAATTTCTGAATAACATTAATCAAGATGATAGACCTCTACTCATGGGTTGGGCCTCAATACATTCAAATAAATTGTTAGTATTTTAACTTAAAAATAACAAATTATTTTAACTGTATTTTAGAATTTTGATTACCGAATTTTTATTTAATAATTATTTCGTAAACTTAATAGATTAATTAATTAATCTAAGATAATTTTAATGACACTAATCAAGATCGTACACCTGTCCTCATGAGTTTGGCCTCAATACGTAAGTTTAATTGGTTACTGTTTTAACTCTAAGATAAAAAATTATTTTTATGACAGTTCCAAATTTTAATAATTGGATATTTATTTAAGAATTATTTTGTGAAATTAATAGATTAAATTAGTAAATCTAAGATAATTTTTGAATAACGTTAATCAAGATTATAGACCTCTACTAATGGGTTGGGACTCAATACATACAAATAAATTGTTAGTATTTTAAGTTAAAAATAAAAAATTATTTTAACTGTAGTTTAGAATTTTGATAACTGAATTACTATTTAATAATTATTTAGTAAAATTAATAGATTAATTAATTAATCTAAGATAATTTTAATGAAACTAATAAAGATCGTACACCTGTACTCATGAGTTGGGCCTCAATAAGTAAGATTAATTGCTTAGTTTTTTAACTTTAAGATAAAAATTTATTTTAACGAGAGTTCCAAATTTTAATAATTGGATATTTATTTAATAATTATTTTGAGAAATTAATAGATTAAATTAGTTAATCTAAGATAATTTTTTAATAACATTAATCATGATCGTAGACCTCTACTCATGGGTTGGGCCTCATTACTTACAAATAAATTGTTAGTATATTAAGTTAAAAATAAAAAATTATTTTAACTGTAGTATAGAATTTTGATTACCGAATTTTTATTTAATAATTATTTCGTAAAATTAATAGATTAAATTGCTTAGGTTTTTAACTTTAAGATAAAAAATTATTATAACGATAGTTCCAAATTTTAATAATTGCATATTTATTTAATAATTATAAAAATTAATAGATTAAATTAGTTAATCTAAGATAATTTTTTAATAACATTAATCAATATCATAGACCTCTACTCATGGGTTGGGCCTCAATACATACAAATAAATTGTTAGTATTTTAACTTAAAAATAAAAAATTATTTTAACTGTAATTTAGAATTTTGATTACCGAATTTTTATTTAATAATTATTTCGTAAAATTAATAGATTAATTAATTAATCCAAGATAATTTTAAAGACACTAATCAAGATCGTACACCAGTACTCATGAGTTGGGCCTCAATACGTAAGATTAATTGGTTAGTGTTTTAACTTTAAGATAAAAAATAATTTTAACGATAGTTCCAAATTTTAATAATTGGATATTAATTTTATAATTATTTTGTGAAATAAATAGAGTAAATTAGTTAATCTAAGATAATTTTTTAATAACATTAATCAAGATCATAAAACCTCTACTCATGGGTTGGGCCTCATTATATACAAATAAATTGTTATTATTTTAACCACTCAATACATACAAATAAATTGTTGGTATTTTAACTTAAAAATAAAAAATTATTTTAACTCTAGTTTAGAATTTTGAAAATTGAATTTTTATTTAATAATTATTTCATAAAATTAGTAGATTAATTAATTAATCTAAAGTAATTTTAATGACACTAATCAAGATTGTACACTAATGAGTTTGGCCTCAATACGTAAGATTAATTGGTTAGTGTTTTAACTTTAAAATAAAAAAATTATTTTAACGATAGTTCCCAATTTTAATAATTGGATATTTATTTAATAATTATTTTGTCAAATTAATAGATTAAATTAGTTAATCTGAGATAATTTTTTAATAACATTAATCAAGATCCTAGACCTCTACACATGGGTTGGGCCTCAATACGTACAAATAAATTGTTAGTATTTTAACTTAAAAATAAAAAATTATTTCAACTGTAGTTTAGAATTTTGATTACCGAATTTTTATTCAATAAATATTTAGTAAAATCAATAGATTAATTTATTAATCTATGATAATTTTAATGACACTAATCAAGATCGTACACCTGTACTCATGAGTTTGGCCTCAATACGTAAGATTAATTGGTTAGTGTTTTAACTTTAAGATAAAAATTTATTTTAACGATAGATCCAAATTTTAATAATTGGATATTTATTTAAGAATTATTTTGTGAAATTAATAGATTAAATTAGTTAATCTAAGATAATTTCTGAATAACATTAATCAAGATGATTGACCTCTACTCATGGGTTGGGCCTCAATACATTCAAATAAATTGTTAGTATTTTAACTTAAAAATAACAAATTATTTTAACTGTATTTTAGAATTTTGATTACTGAATTTTTATTTAATAATTATTATATAAAATTAATAGATTAATTAATTAATCTAAGATAATTTTAATGACACTAATCAAGATCGTACACATGTCCTCATGAATTTTGACTCAATACGTAAGATTAATTGGTTAGTGTTTTAAGTCTTAGATAAAAAATTATTTTAACGACAGTTCCAAATTTTAATAATTGGATATTTATTTAATAATTATTTTGTGAAATTAGTAGATTAAATTAGTTAATCTAAGATAATTTTTTAATAACATTAATCATGATCATAGACCTCTACTCATGGGTTGGGCCTCATTACATACAAATAAATTGTTAGTATTTTAAGTTAACAATAAAAAAATATTTTTACTGTAGTATAGAATTTTGATTACCGAATTTTTATTTAATAATTATTTCGTAAAATTAATAGATTAATTAATTAATCTAAGATAATTTTAATGACACTAATCAAGATCGTACACCTGTCCTCATGAGTTTGGCCTCAATCGGTAAGATGTTTACAACAGTTCCAAATTTTAATAATTGGATATTTATTTAATAATTATTTTGTGAAATTAATAGATTAAATTAGTTAAACTAAGATAATTTTTTAATAACATTAATCAAGATCATAGACCTCTACTCATGGGTTGGGCCACAATACATACAAATAAATTGTTAGTATTTTAACTTAAAAAATAACAAATTATTTTAACCGTAATTTTGAATTTTGATAACTTAATTTCTATTTAATAATTATTTCGTAAAATTAATAGATTAATTAATTAATTAATCTAAGATATTTTAATGTGACTAATCAAGATCGTACACCTGTACTCATGGTTGGGCCTCAATACGTAAGATTAATTGGTTAGTATTTTAACTTAAAAATAAAAAATTATTTTAACAGTAGTTTAGAATTTTGAAAATTGAATTTTTATTTAATAATTATTTCATTAAATTAATAGATTAATTAATTAATCTAAGATAATTTCAATGACACTAATCAAGATCGTACACCTCTACTCAAGAGTTGAGCCTCAATACGTAAGATTAATTGGTTAGTGTTTTAACTTTAAGATAAAAAATTATTTTAACAATAGTTCCAAATTTTAATAATTGGATATTTATTTAATAATTATTTTGTGAAAGTAATAGATTAAATTAGTTAATCTAAGATAATTTTTTAATAACATTAATCAAGATCATAGACCTCTGCTCATGGGTTGGGCCTCATTACATACAAATAAATTGTTAGTATTTTAAATTAAAAATAAAAAATTATTTTAACTGCATTTTAGAATTTTGATTACCGAATTTTTATTTTATAATTATTTAGTAAGATTAATAGATTAATTAATTAATCTAAGATAATTTTAATTACACTAATCAAGAACGTACACCTGTCCTCATGAGTTTGGCCTCAATACGTAAGATTAATTGGTTAGTTTTTTAACTTTAAGATAAAAAATTATTTTAACGATAGTTCCAAATTTTAATAATTGGATATTTATTTAATAATTATTTTGTGGAATTAATAGATTAAATTAGTTAATCTAAGATAATTTTTTAATTGCATTAATCAAGATAATAGACCTCTACTCATGGGTTGGGCCTCTATACATACAAATAAATTGTTAGTATTTTAACTTAAAAATAAAAAATTATTTTAACCATAGTTTAGCATTTTTATTACCGAATTTTTATTTAATAATTATTTCGTAAAATTAATAGATTAATTAATTAATCTAAGATAATTTTAATGACACTAATCAAGATCGTACACCTGTCCTCATGAGTTTGGCCTCAATACGTAAGTTTAATTGGTTACTGTTTTAACTCTAAGATAAAAAATTATTTTTATGACAGTTCCAAATTTTAATAATTGGATATTTATTTAAGAATTATTTTGTGAAATTAATAGATTAAATTAGTAAATCTAAGATAATTTTTGAATAACGTTAATCAAGATTATAGACCTCTACTAATGGGTTGGGACTCAATACATACAAATAAATTGTTAGTATTTTAAGTTAAAAATAAAAAATTATTTTAACTGTAGTTTAGAATTTTGATAACTGAATTACTATTTAATAATTATTTAGTAAAATTAATAGATTAATTAATTAATCTAAGATAATTTTAATGAAACTAATAAAGATCGTACACCTGTACTCATGAGTTGGGCCTCAATAAGTAAGATTAATTGCTTAGTTTTTTAACTTTAAGATAAAAATTTATTTTAACGAGAGTTCCAAATTTTAATAATTGGATATTTATTTAATAATTATTTTGAGAAATTAATAGATTAAATTAGTTAATCTAAGATAATTTTTTAATAACATTAATCATGATCGTAGACCTCTACTCATGGGTTGGGCCTCATTACTTACAAATAAATTGTTAGTATATTAAGTTAAAAATAAAAAATTATTTTAACTGTAGTATAGAATTTTGATTACCGAATTTTTTATTTAATAATTATTTCGTAAAATTAATAGATTAAATTGCTTAGGTTTTTAACTTTAAGATAAAAAATTATTATAACGATAGTTCCAAATTTTAATAATTGCATATTTATTTAATAATTATATTGTAAAATTAATAGATTAAATTAGTTAATCTAAGATAATTTTTTAATAACATTAATCAATATCATAGACCTCTACTCATGGGTTGGGCCTCAATACATACAAATAAATTGTTAGTATTTTAACTTAAAAATAAAAAATTATTTTAACTGTAATTTAGAATTTTGATTACCGAATTTTTATTTAATAATTATTTCGTAAAATTAATAGATTAATTAATTAATCCAAGATAATTTTAAAGACACTAATCAAGATCGTACACCAGTACTCATGAGTTGGGCCTCAATACGTAAGATTAATTGGTTAGTGTTTTAACTTTAAGATAAAAAATAATTTTAACGATAGTTCCAAATTTTAATAATTGGATATTAATTTTATAATTATTTTGTGAAATAAATAGAGTAAATTAGTTAATCTAAGATAATTTTTTAATAACATTAATCAAGATCATAAAACCTCTACTCATGGGTTGGGCCTCATTATATACAAATAAATTGTTATTATTTTAACCACTCAATACATACAAATAAATTGTTGGTATTTTAACTTAAAAATAAAAAATTATTTTAACTCTAGTTTAGAATTTTGAAAATTGAATTTTTATTTAATAATTATTTCATAAAATTAGTAGATTAATTAATTAATCTAAAGTAATTTTAATGACACTAATCAAGATTGTACACTAATGAGTTTGGCCTCAATACGTAAGATTAATTGGTTAGTGTTTTAACTTTAAAATAAAAAAATTATTTTAACGATAGTTCCCAATTTTAATAATTGGATATTTATTTAATAATTATTTTGTCAAATTAATAGATTAAATTAGTTAATCTGAGAAAATTTTTTAATAACATTAATCAAGATCATAGACCTCTAGTCCTGGGTTGGGCCTCTATACCTACAAATAAATTGTTAGTATTTTAACTTAAAAATAAAAAATTATTTTAACTCTAGTTTAGAATTTTTAAAATTGAATTTTTATTTAATAATTTTTTCGTAAAATTAATAGATTAATTATTTAATCCAAGATAATTTTAATGAAACTAATCAAGATCGTACACCTGTACTCATGAGTTGGGCCTTAATAAGTAAGATTAATATCTTAGTTTTTTAACTTTAAGTTAAAAAATTATTATAACGATAGTATAAAATTTTAATAATTGAATATTTATTTAATAATTATTTTGTAAAATTAATAGATTAAATTAGTTAATCTAAGATAATTTTTTAATAACATTAATCAAGATCATAGACCTCTAGTCATGGGTTGGGCCTCAATACATACAAATAAATTGTTAGTATTTTAACTTAAAAATAAAAAATTATTTTAACTGTAGTTTAGAATTTTGATTACCGAATTTTTATTCAATAAATATTTCGTAAAATTAATAGATTAATTAATTAATCTAAGATAATTTTAATGACACTAATCAAGATCGTACACCTGTACTCATGAGTTTGGCCTCAATACGTAAGATTAATTGGTTGGTGTTTTAACTCTAAGATAAAAAATTATTTTAACGGCAGTTCCAAATTTTAATATTTGGATATTTATTTAAGAATTATTTTGTGAAATTAATAGATTAAATTAGTTAATCTAAGATAATTTTTTAATAACATTAATCAAGATTATAGACCTCTACTCATGGGTTGGGCCTCAATACATTCAAATAAATTGTTAGTATTTTAACTTAAAAATAACAAATTATTTTAACTGTAGTTTAGAATTTTGAATACCGAATTTTTTTTAATAATTATTTCGTAAATTAAGAGATTAATTAATTAATCTAAGATAATTTCAATGACACTAATCAAGATCGTACACCTGTACTCATGAGTTGGGCCTCAATACGTAAGATTAATTGGTTAGTGTTTTAACTTTAAGATAAAAAATTATTGTAACCGTAATTTTGAATTTTGATAACTGAATTTCTATTTAATAATTATTTCTTAAAATTAATAGATTAATTAATTAATCTAAGATAATTTTAATGTGACTAATCAAGATCGTACACCTGTACTCATGGGTTGGGCCTCAATACGTAAGATTAATTGGTTAGTATTTTAACTTAAAAATAAAAAATTATTTTAACAGTAGTTTAGAATTTTGAAAATTGAATTTTTATTTAATAATTATTTCGTAAAATTAATAGATTAATTAATTAATCTAAATTAATTTTTATGAAACTAATCAAGATCGTACACCTGTACTCATGAGTTGGGGCTCAATCCGTAAGTTTAATTGCTTAGTTTTTTAACTTTAAGATAAAAAATTACTATAACGATAGTTCCAAATTTTAATAATTGAATATTTATTTAATAATTATTTTCTAAAATTAATAGATTAAATTAGTTAATCTAAGATAATTTTTTAATAACATTAATCAAGATCATAGACCTCTCCTCATGGTTGGGCCTCTATACATACAAATAAATTGTTAGTATTTTAACTTAAAAATAAAAAATTATTTTAACTCTAGTTTAGAATTTTGAAAATTGAATTTTTATTTAATAATTATTTCGTAAAATTAGTAGATTAATTAATTAATCTAAAGTAATTTTAATGACACTAATCAAGATTGTACACTAATGAGTTTGGCCTCAATACGTAAGATTAATTGGTTAGTGTTTTAACTTTAAGATAAAAAAATTATTTTAAAGATAGTTCCCAATTTTAATAATTGGATATTTATTTAATAATTATTTTGGCAAATTAATAGATTAAATTAGTTAATCTGAGATAATTTTTTAATAACATTAATCAAGATCATAGACCTCTACTCTTGGGTTGGGCCTCTATACCTACAAATAAATTGTTAGTATTTTAACTTAAAAATAAAAAATTATTTTAACTCTAGTTTAGAATTTTGAAAATTGAATTTTTATTTAATAATTGTTTCGTAAAATTAGTAGATTAATTAATTAATCTAAAGTAATTTTAATGAAACTAATCAAGATCGCACACCTGTACTCATGAGTTGGGACTCAATACGTAAGATTAATTGCTTAGGTTTTTAACTTTAAGATAAAAAATTATTATAACGATAGTTCCAAATTTTAATAATTGCATATTTATTTAATAATTATTTTGTAAAATTAATAGATTAAATTAGTTAATCTAAGATAATTTTTTAATAACATTAATCAATATCATAGACCTCTACTCATGGGTTGGGCCTCAATACATACAAATAAATTGTTAGTATTTTAACTTAAAAATAAAAAATTATTTTAACTGTAGTTTAGAATTTTGATTACCGAATTTTATTTAATAATTATTTCGTAAAATTAATAGATTAATTAATTAATCCAAGATAATTTTAATGACACTAATCAAGATCGTACACCTGTACTCATAAGTTGGGCCTCAATACGTAAGATTAATTGGTTAGTGTTTTAACTTTAAGATAAAAAATAATTTTAACGATAGTTCCAAATTTTAATAATTGGATATTAATTTTATAATTATTTTGTGAAATAAATAGAGTAAATTAGTTAATCTAAGATAATTTTTTAATAACATTAATCAAGATCATAAAACCTCTACTCATGGGTTGGGCCTCATTATATACAAATAAATTGTTATTATTTTAACTACTCAATACATACAAATAAATTGTTGGTATTTTAACTTAAAAATAAAAAATTATTTTAACTCTAGTTTAGAATTTTGAAAATTGAATTTTTATTTAATAATTATTTCATAAAATTAGTAGATTAATTAATTAATCTAAAGTAATTTTAATGACACTAATCAAGATTGTACACTAATGAGTTTGGCCTCAATACGTAAGATTAATTGGTTAGTGTTTTAACTTTAAGATAAAAAAATTATTTTAACGATAGTTCCCAATTTTAATAATTGGATATTTATTTAATAATTATTTTGTCAAATACAAATAAATTGTTAGAATTTTAACTTAAAAATAAAAAATTATTTTAACTGTAGTTTAGAATTTTGATTACCGAATTTTTATTTAATAATTACTTCGTAAAATTAATAGATTAATTAATTAATCTAAGATAATTTTAATGACACTAATCAAGATCGTACACTAATGAGTTTGGCCTCAATACGTAATATTAATTGGTTAGTGTTTTAACTTTAAGATAAAAAAATTATTTTAATGATAGTTCCAAATTTTAATAATTGGATATTTATTTAATAATTATTTGGTCAAATTAATAGATTAAATTAGTTAATCTAAGATAATTTTTTAATAACATTAATCAAGATCATAGACCTCTACTCATGGGTTGGGCCTCAATACATACAAATAAATTGTTAGTATTTTAACTTAAAAATAAAAAAGTATTTTAATGGTAGTTTAGAATTTTGATTACCGAATTTTTATTTAATAAATATTTCGTAAAATTAATAGATTAATTATTTAATCCAAGATAATTTTAATGACACTAATCAAGATCGTACACCTGTACTCATGAGTTGGGCCTCAATACGTAAGATTAATTGATTAGTGTTTTAACTTTAAGATAAAAAATTATTTTCACGATAGTTCCAAATTTTAATAATTGGATATTAATTTTATAATTATTTTGTGAAATAAATAGAGTAAATTAGTTAATCTAAGATAATTTTTTAATAACATTAATCAAGATCATAGAACCTCTACTCATGGGTTGGTCCTCATTACATACAAATAAATTGTTAGTATTTTAACTTAAAAATAAAAAATTATTTTAACTGTAGTTTAGAATTTTGATTACCGAATTTTTATTTAAGGATTATTTTGTAAAATTAATAGATTAATTAATTAATCTAAGATAATTTTAATGACACTAATCAAGATCGTACACCTGTCCTCATGAGTTTGGCCTCAATACGTAAGATTAATTGGTTAGTGTTTTAACTCTAAGATAAAAAATTATTTTAACGATAGTTCCAAATTTTAATAATTGGATATTTATTTAATAATTATTTTGTGAAATTAATAGATTAAATTCGATAATCTAAGATAATTTTTTAATAACATTAATCAAGATTATAGACCTCTACTCATGGGTTGGCCCTCAATACATACAAATAAATTGTTAGAATTTTAAGTTAAAAATAAAAAATTATTTTAACTGTAGTTTAGAATTTTGATAACTGAATTACTATTTAATAATTATTTAGTAAAATTAATAGGTTAATTAATTAATCTAAGATAATTTTAATGACACTAATCAAGAACGTACACCTGTACTCATGAGTTGGGCCTCAATACGTAAGATTAATTGGTTAGTGTTTTAACTTTAAGATAAAATATTATTTTAACGATAGTTCCAAATTTTATTAATTGGATATTTCTTAATAATTATTTTGTGAAATTAATAAATTAAATTAGTTAATCTAAGATAATTTTTTAATAACATTAATCAAGATCATAGACCTCTACTCATGGGTTGGGCCTCATTACATACAAATAAAATGTTAGTATTTTAACTTAAAAATAAAAAATTATTTTAATTGAAGTTTAGAATTTTGATTACCGAATTTTTATTTAATAAATATTTCCTAAAATTAATAGATTAATTAATTAATCTAAGATAATTTTAATGACACTAATCAAGATCGTACACCTGTGCTCATGAGTTGGGCCTCAATACGTAAGATTAATTAAATAATTTTTTATCTTAAAGTAAAAACACTAACCAATTAATCTTACGTATTGAGGCTCAACTCATGAGTACAGGTGTACGATCTTCATTAGTGTCATTAAAATTATCTTAGACTAATTAAATTATCTATTAATTTTACGAAATAATTATTAAATAAAAATTCAGTGATCAAAAATCTAAACTACAGTTAAAATATTTTTTTATTTTTAAGTTATAATACTAACAATTTATTTGTACGTATTGAGGCCCAACCCATGAGTAGAGGTCTATGATCCTGATTAACGTTATTAAAAAATTATCTTAGATTAACTAATTTAATCTATTAATTTCAAAAAATAATTATTAAATAAATATCCACTTATTAAAATTTGGAACTATCGTTAAAATAATATTTTATCTTAAAGTTAAAACACTAACCAATTAATGTTACGTACTGAGGCCCAACTACCGAGTACAGGTGTACGATCTTGATTAGTGTCATTAAAATTATCTTAGATTAATTAATTAATCTATTAGTTTTACGAAACATTTATTAAATAAAAATTCAGTTATAAAAAATCTAAACTACAGTTAAAATAATTTTTTATTTTTAAGTTAAATTACTAACAATTTATTAGTATTTATTGAGGCCCAACCCATGAGTAGAGGTCTATGATCTTGATTAATGTTATTACAAAATTATCTTAGATTAACTAATTTAATCTATTAATTTCACAAAATAATTATTAAATAAATATCCAATTATTAAAAATTGGAACTATCGTTAAAATAATTTTTTATCTTAAAGTTAAAACACTAACCAATTAATCTTACGTACTGAGGCCCAACTCATGAGTACAGGTATACGATCTTGATTAGTGTCATTAAAATTATCTTAGATTAATTAATTTTTCTATTAATTTTACGAAATAATTATAAAATAAAAATTCAGTTATCAAAAATCTAAACTACGGTTAAAATAATTTTTTATTTTTAAGTTAAAATACTAACCAATTAATCTTACTTAATGAGGCCCAACCCATGAGTACAGGTGTACGATCTTGATTAGTCACATTAAAATTATCTTAGAATAATTAATTAATCTATTAATTTTACGAAATAATTATAAAATAGAAATTCAGTTATCAAAATTCTAAACTACGGTTAAAATAATTTTTTATTTCTAAGTTAAAATACTAACAATTTATTCGTATGTATTGAGGCCCAACCCATGAGTAGAGGTCTATGATCTTGATTAATGTTATTAAAAAATTATCTTAGATTAACTAATTTAATCTATTAATTTCACAAAATAATTATTAAATAAATATCAAATTATTAAAATTTGTAACTATCGTTAAAATAATTTTTTATCTTAAAGTAAAAACACTAACCAATTAATCTTACGTATTGAGGCTCAACTCATGAGTACAGGTGTACGATCTTCATTAGTGTCATTAAAATTATCTTAGACTAATTAAATTTTCTATTAATTTTACGAAATAATTATTAAATAAAAATTCAGTGATCAAAAATCTAAACTACAGTTAAAATATTTTTTTATTTTTAAGTTATAATACTAACAATTTATTTGTACGTATTGAGGCCCAACCCATGAGTAGAGGTCTATGATCTTGATTAACGTTATTAAAAAATTATCTTAGATTAACTAATTTAATCTATTAATTTCAAAAAATAATTATTAAATAATTATCCACTTATTAAAATTTGGAACTATCGTTAAAATAATATTTTATCTTAAAGTTAAAACACTAACCAATTAATCTTACGTACTGAGGCCCAACTACGGAGTACAGGTGTACGATCTTGATTAGTGTCATTAAAATTATCTTAGATTAATTAATTAATCTATTAGTTTTACGAAACATTTATTAAATAAAAATTCAGTTATAAAAAATCTAAACTACAGTTAAAATAATTTTTTATTTTTAAGTTAAATTACTAACAATTTATTTGTATGTATTGAGGCCCAACCCATGAGTAGAGGTCTATGATCTTCATTAATGTTATTAAAAAATTATCTTTGATTAACTAATTTAATCTATTAATTTCACAAAATAATTATAAAATAAATATCCAATTAGTAAAATTTGGAACTATCGTTAAAATAATTTTTTATCTTAAAGTTAAAACACTAGCCAATTAATGTTACGTACTGAGGCCCAACTACTGAGTACAGGTGTACGATCTTGATTAGTGTCATTAAAATTATCTTAGATTAATTAATTAATCTATTAGTTTTACGAAACATTTATTAAATAAAAATTCAGTTATAAAAAATCTAAACTACAGTTAATTTTTTTTTTTTTTTAAGTTAAATTACTAATAATTTATTAGTATTTGTTGAGGCCCAACCCATGAGTAGAGGTCTATGATCTTGATTACTTATTGAGGCCCAACCCATGAGTACAGGTGTACGATCTTGATTAGTCACATTAAAATTATCTTAGAATAATTAATTAATCTATTAATTTTACGAAATAATTATAAAATAGAAATTCAGTTATCAAAATTCTAAACTATGGTTAAAATAATTTTTTATTTCTAAGTTAAAATACTAACAATTTATTCGTATGTATTGAGGCCCAACCCATGAGTAGAGGTCTATGATCTTGATTAATGTCATTAAAAAATTATCTTAGATTAACTAATTTAATCTATTAATTTCACAAAATAATTATTAAATAAATATCAAATTATTAAAATTTGTAACTATCGTTAAAATAATTTTTTATCTTAACGTAAAAACACTAACCAATTAATCTTACGTACTGAGGCCCAACTCATGAGTACAGGTGTACGATCTTGATTAGTGTCATTAAAATTATCTTTGATTAATTAATTTTTCTATTAATTTTACGAAATAATTATAAAATAAAAATTCAGTTATCAAAAATCTAAACTACGGTTAAAATAATTTTTTATTTTTAAGTTAAAATACTAACCAATTAATCTTACTTATTGAGGCCCAACCCATGAGTACAGGTGTACGATCTTGATTAGTCACATTAAAATTATCTTAGAATAATTAATTAATCTATTAATTTTACGAAATAATTATAAAATAGAAATTCAGTTATCAAAATTCATGACTTGGGCCTCAATACATAAGATTAACTGGTTAGTATTTTAACTTTAAGATAAAAAATTATTTTAAATATAGTTCGAAATTTTTATAATTTCATATTTATTTAATAATTATTTTGTGAAATTAATAGACTAAATTTGTTAATCTAAGATAATTTTTTAATAACATTAATCAAGATCATAGACCTCTACTCATGGGTTGGGCCTCAATACGTACAAATAAATTGGTTAGTGTTTTAATTTTAAAATGAAAAATTATTTTAACGATAGTTCCAAATTTTAATAATTGGATATTTATTTAATAATTATTTTGTGAATTTAATAGATTAAATTAGTTAATCCAAGATAATTTTTTAATAACATTAATCAAGATTGTAGACCTCTACTCATGGGTTGGGCCCCAATACATACAAATAATTTGTTATTATTTTAACTTTAAAATAAAAAATTATTTTAACTCTAGTTTACAATTTTGATAACTGAATTTTTATTTAATAATTATTTCGTAAAATTAATAGATTAATTAATTAATCTAAGATAATTTTAATGACACTAATCACGATCGTACACCTGTACTCATGAGTTGAGCCTCAACACGTAAGATTAATTGGTTAGTGTTTTAACTTTAAAATGAAAAATTATTTTAACGATAGTTTCAAATTTTAGTAATTGGATATTTATTTAATATTTATTTTGTGAAATTAATAGATTAAATTAGTTAATCTAAGATAATTTTTTAATAACATTAATCAAGATCGTAGACCTCTACTCATGGGTTGGGCCTCAATACATACAAATAAATTGTTAGTATTTTAACTTAAAAATAAAAAATTATTTTAACTGTAGTTTAGAATTTTGATAACTGAATTTTTATTTAATAATTATTTCGTAAAATTAATAGATTAATTAATTAATCTAAGATAATTTTAATGACACTAATCAAGATCGTACACCTGTACTCATGAGTTGAGCCTCAACACGTAAGATTAATTGGTTAGTGTTTTAACTTTAAAATGAAAAATTATTTTAACGATAGTTTCAAATTTTAATAATTGGATATTTATTTAATAATTATTTTGTGAATTTAATAGATTAAATTAGTTAATCCAAGATAATTTTTTAATGACATTAATCAAGATCGTAGACCTCTACTCATGGGTTGGGCCCCAATACATACAAATAATTTGTTATTATTTTAACTTTAAAATAAAAAATTATTTTAACTCTAGTTTAGAATTTTGATAACTGAATTTTTATTTAATAATTATTTCGTAAAATTAATAGATTAATTAATTAATGTAAGATAATTTTAATGACACTAATCACGATCGTACACCTGTACTCATGAGTTGAGCCTCAACACGTAAGATTAATTGGTTAGTGTTTTAACTTTAAAATGAAAAATTATTTTAACGATAGTTTCAAATTTTAGTAATTGGATATTTATTTAATATTTATTTTGTGAAATTAATAGATTAAATTAGTTAATCTAAGATAATTTTTTAATAATATTAATCAAGATCGTAGACCTCTACTCATGGGTTGGGCCTCAATACATACAAATAAATTGTTAGTATTTTAACTTAAAAATAAAAAATTATTTTAACTGTAGTTTAGAATTTTGATAACTGAATTTTTATTTAATAATTATTTCGTAAAATTAATAGATTAATTAATTAATCTAAGATAATTTTAATGACACTAATCAAGATCGTACACCTGTACTCATGAGTTGAGCCTCAACACGTAAGATTAATTGGTTAGTGTTTTAACTTTAAAATGAAAAATTATTTTAACGATAGTTTCAAATTTTAATAATTGGATATTTATTTAATAATTATTTTGTGAATTTAATAGATTAAATTAGTTAATCCAAGATAATTTTTTAATGACATTAATCAAGATCGTAGACCTCTACTCATGGGTTGGGCCCCAATACATACAAATAATTTGTTATTATTTTAACTTTAAAATAAAAAATTATTTTAACTCTAGTTTAGAATTTTGATAACTGAATTTTTATTTAATAATTATTTCGTAAAATTAATAGATTAATTAATTAATGTAAGATAATTTTAATGACACTAATCACGATCGTACACCTGTACTCATGAGTTGAGCCTCAACACGTAAGATTAATTGGTTAGTGTTTTAACTTTAAAATGAAAAATTATTTTAACGATAGTTTCAAATTTTAGTAATTGGATATTTATTTAATATTTATTTTGTGAAATTAATAGATTAAATTAGTTAATCTAAGATAATTTTTTAATAACATTAATCAAGATCGTAGACCTCTACTCATGGGTTGGGCCTCAATACATACAAATAAATTGTTAGTATTT
Source organism: Annona cherimola (assembly GCA_030490835.1). Lineage (NCBI taxonomy): Eukaryota > Viridiplantae > Streptophyta > Magnoliopsida > Magnoliales > Annonaceae > Annona > Annona cherimola. The sequence goes on from JASFXW010000077.1 coordinate 31,579, forward strand.
TAACTTAAAAATAAAAAATTATTTTAACTGTAGTTTAGAATTTTGATAACTGAATTTTTATTTAATAATTATTTCGTAAAATTAATAGATTAATTAATTAATCTAAGATAATTTTAATGACACTAATCAAGATCGTACACCTGTACTCATGAGTTGAGCCTCAACACGTAAGATTAATTGGTTAGTGTTTTAACTTTAAAATGAAAAATTATTTTAACGATAGTTGCAAATTTTAATAATTGGATATTTATTTAATAATTATTTTGTGAATTTAATAGATTAAATTAGTTAATCCAAGATAATTTTTTAATGACATTAATCAAGATCATAGACCTCTACTCATGGGTTGGGCCTCATTACATACAAATAAATTGTTAGTATTTTAACTTGAAAATAAAAAATTATTTTAACTGTAGTTTAGAATTTTGATTACCGAATTTTTATTTAATAATTATTTTTTAAAATTAACAGATTAATTAATTAATCTAAGATAATTTTAATGACACTAATGAAGATCGTACACCTGTACTCATGAGTTGGGCCTCAGTACATAAGATTAATTGGTTAGTGTTTTAACTTTAAGATAAAAAATTATTTTAACGATAGTTACAAATTTCAATAATTGGATATTTATTTAATAATTATTTTGTGAAATTAATAGATTAAATTAGTTAATCTAAGATAATTTTTTAATAACATTAATCAAGATCATAGACCTCTACTCATGGGTTGGGCCTCAATACGTACAAATAAACTGCTAATATTTTAACTTAAAAATAAAAAATTATTTTAACTGTACTTTTGATAACTGAATTTCTATTTAATAATTATTTCGTAAAATTAATAGATTAATTAATTAATTTAAGATAATTTTAATGAGACTAATCAAGATCGTACACCTGCACTCATGAGTTGGGCCTTAATACGTAAGATTAATTGGTTAGGGTTTTAACTTTAAAAGAAAAAATTATTTTAAAGATAGTTCCAAATTTTAATAAATGGATATTTATGTAATAATTATTTTTTGAAATTAATAGATTAAATTAGTTAATCTAAGATAATTTTTTAATAACATTAATCAAAAACGTAGACCTTTACTCATGGGTTGGGCCTCATTACATACAACTAATTGATTAGTATTAAAACTTAAAAATAAAAAATTATTTTAACTGTAGTTTAGATTTTTGATAACTGACTCTTTTTTTAATAATTATTTCGTAATATTAATAGATAAATTAATTAATCTAAGATAATTTTAATGACACTAATCAAGATCGTACACTTGTACTCATGAGTTGAGCCTCAATACGTATGATTAATTGGTTAGTGTTTTAACTTTAAGATAAAAAATTATTTTAATGATAGTTCCAAATGTTAATAATTGGATATTTATTTTATAATTATTTTGTCAATTTAATAGATTAAATTAGTAAATCTAATATAATTTTTTAATAACATTAATCAAGATCATAGACCTCTACTCATTGGTTGGGCCTCAATACATACGAATAAATTGTTAGTATTTTAACTTAAAAATAAAAACATATTTTAACCATAGTTTAGAATTTTGATAACTGAATTTCTATTTTATAATTATTTCGTAAAATTAATAGATTAATTAATTATTCTAAGATAATTTTAATGTGACTAATAGAGATCGTACAACTGTACTCATGGGTTGGGCCTCAATACGTAAGATTAATTGGTTAGGGTTTTAACTTTAAAAGAAAAAATTATTTTAAAGATAGTTCCAAATTTTAATAATTGGATATTTATGTAATAATTATTTTGTGAAATTAATAGATTAAATTAGTTAATCTTAGATAATTTTTTAACAACATTAATAAAAAACGTAGACCTTTACTCATGGGTTGGGCCTCATTACATACAACTAATTGATTAGTATTAAAACTTAAAAATAAAAAATTATTTTAACTGTAGTTTAGATTTTTGATAACTGACTCTTTATTTAATAATTATTTCGTAAAATTAATAGATAAATTAATTAATCTAAGATAATTTCAATGACACTAATCAAGATCGTACACTTGTACTCATGAGTTGAGCCTCAATACGTATGATTAATTGGTTAGTGTTTTAACTTTAAGATAAAAAATTATTTTAACGATAGTTCCAAATGTTAATAATTGGATATTTATTTTATAATTATTTTGTGAATTTAATAGATTAAATTAGTTAATCGAATATAATTTTTTAATAACATTAATCAAGATCATAGACCTCCACTCGTGGGTTGGGCCTCAATACATACAAATAAATTGTTAGTATTATAATTTAAATATAAAAAATTATTTTAGCTATAGTTTAGAGTTTTGATAACTGAATTTTTATTTAATAATTATTTTGTAAAATTAATAGATAATTTAATTAGTCTAAGATAATTTTAATGACACTAATCAAGATCGTACACTTGTACTCATGAGTTGAGCCTCATTACGTAAGATTAATTGGTTAGTGTTTTAACTTTAAGATAAAAAATTATTTTAACGATAGTTCCAAATTTTAATAATTGGATATTTATTTAATAATTATTTTGTGAAATTAATAGATTAAATTAGTTAATCTAAGAAAATTTTTTAGTAACATTAATCAAGATCATAGACCTCTACTCATGGGTTGGGCCTCATTACATACAAATAAATTGTTAGTATTTTAACTTAAAAATAAAAAATTATTTTAACTGTAGTTTAGAATTTTGATTACCGAATTTTTATTTAATAATTATTTTTTAAAATTAACAGATTAATTAATTAATCTAAGATAATTTTAATGACACTAATGAAGATCGTACACCTGTACTCATGAGTTGGGCCTCAGTACGTAAGATTAATTGGTTAGTGTTTTAACTTTAAGATAAAAAATTATTTTAACGATAGTTACAAATTTCAATAATTGGATATTTATTTAATAATTATTTTCTGAAATTAATAGATTAAATTAGTTAATCTAAGATAATTTTTTAATAACATTAATCAAGATCATAAACCTCTACTCATGGGTTGGGCCTCAATACGTAACTTTAAGATAAAAAATTATTTTAACGATAGTTACAAATTTCAATAATTGGATATTTATTTAATAATTATTTTGTGAAATTAATAGATTAAATTAGTTAATCTAAGATAATTTTTTAATAACATTAATCAAGATCATAGACCTCTACTCATGGGTTGGGCCTCAATACGTACAAATAAACTGCTAATATTTTAACTTAAAAATAAAAAATTATTTTAACTGTACTTTTGATAACTGAATTTCTATTTAATAATTATTTCGTAAAATTAATAGATTAATTAATTAATTTAAGATAATTTTAATGAGACTAATCAAGATCGTACACCTGCACTCATGAGTTGGGCCTTAATACGTAAGATTAATTTGTTAGGGTTTTAACTTTAAAAGAAAAAATTATTTTAAAGATAGTTCCAAATTTTAATAAATGGATATTTATGTAATAATTATTTTTTGAAATTAATAGATTAAATTAGTTAATCTAAGATAATTTTTTAATAACATTAATAAAAAACGTAGACCTTTACTCATGGGTTGGGCCTCATTACATACAACTAATTGATTAGTATTAAAACTTAAAAATAAAAAATTATTTTAACTGTAGTTTAGTTTTTTTATAACTGACACTTTATTTAATAATTATTTCGTAAAATTAATAGATAAATTAATTAATCTAAGATAATTTTAATGACACTAATCAAGATCGTACACTTGTACTCATGAGTTGAGCCTCAATACGTATGATTAATTGGTTAGTGTTTTAACTTTAAGATAAAAAATTATTTTAACGATAGTTCCAAATGTTAATAATTGGATATTTATTTTATAATTATTTTGTCAATTTAATAGATTAAATTAGTTAATCTAATATAATTTTTTAATAACATTAATCAAGATCATAGACCTCTACTCATGGGTTGGGCCTCAATACATACGAATAAATTGTTACTATTTTAACTTAGAAATAAAAACATATTTTAACCATAGTTTAGAATTTTGATAACTGAATTTCTATTTTATAATTATTTCGTAAAATTAATAGATAAATTAATTAATCTAAGATAATTTTAATGACACTAATCAAGATCGTACACTTGTACTCATGAGTTGAGCCTCAATACGTATGATTAATTGGTTAGTGTTTTAACTTTAAGATAAAAAATTATATTAACGATAATTCCAAATGTTAATAATTGGATATTTATTTTATAATTATTTTGTGAATTTAATAGATTAAATTAGTTAATCTAATATAATTTTTTAATAACATTAATCAAGATCAGAGACCTCCACTCGTGGGTTTGGCCTCAATACATACAAATAAATTGTTAGTATTATAATTTAAAAATAAAAAATTATTTTAACTGTAGTTTAGAATTTTGATTACCGAATTCTTATTTAATAATTATTTTATAAAATTAATAGATTAATTAATTAATCAAAGATAATTTTAATAACACTAATCAAGATCGAGCACCTGTACTCATGAGTTGGGCCTCAGTACGTAAGATTAATTGGTTAGTGTTTTAACTTTAAGATAAAAAATTATTTTAACGATAGTTCCAAATTTTAATAATTGGATATTTATTTAATAATTATTTTGTGAAATTAATAGATTAAATTAGTTAATCAAAGATAATTTTTTAATAACATTAATCAAGATCATAGACCTCTATCCATGGGTCGGTCCTCAATACATACAAATAGATTGTTAGTATTATAACTTAAAAATAAATAATTATTTTAACTGTAGTTTAGAATTTTGATAACTGAATTTTTATTTAATAATTATTTCGTAAAATTAATAGATTAATTAATTACTCTAAGATAATTTTAATGACACTAGTCAAGATCGTACACCTGTACTCATGAGTTGGGCCTCATTACGTAAGATTAATTGGTTAGTGTTTTAACTTTAAGATAAAAAATTATTTTAACGATAGTTCCAAATTTTAATAATTGGATATTTATTTAATAATTATTTTGTGAAATTAATAGATTAAATTAGTTAATCTAAGATAATTTTTTAGTAACATTAATCAAGATCATAGACCTCTACTCATGGGTTGGGCCTCATTACATACAAATAAATTGTTAGTATTTTAACTTAAAAATAAAAAATTATTTTAACTGTAGTTTAGAATTTTGATTACCGAATTTTTATTTAATAATTATTTTATAAAATTAATAGATTAATTAATTAATCTATGGAAATTTTAATGACACTAATCAAATCGTACACCTGTACTCATGAGTTGGGCCTTAGTACGTAAGATTAATTGGTTAGTGTTTTAACTTTAAGATAAAAAATTATTTTAACGATAGTTCGAAATTTCAATAATTGGATATTTATTTAATAATTATTTTGTGAAATTAATAGATTAAATTAGTTAATCTAAGATAATTTTTTAATAACATTAATCAAGATCATAGACTTCTACTATGGGTTGGTCCTCAATAAATACAAATAAATTTTTAGTATTTTAACTTAAAAATTAAAAATTATTTTAACTATAGTTCAGAATTTTGATAATTGATTATTTATTTAATAATTATTTCATAAAATTAATAGATTAATTAATAAATCAAAGATAATTTTAGTGACACTAATCAAGATCGTACACATGTACTCATGACTTGGGCCTCAATAAGTAAGATTAACTGGTTAGTATTTTAACTTTAAGATAAAAAATTATTTTAAATATAGTTAAAAATTTTAATAATTGGATATTTATTTAATAATTATTTTGTGAAATTAATAGATTAAATTAGTTAATCTAAAATAATTTTTTAATAACATTAATCAAGATCATAGACCTCTACTCATGGGGTGGACCTCAATACATACGAATAAATTGTTAGTATTTTAACTTAAAAATAAAAAATTATTTCAACCGTAGTTTAGAATTTTGAAAACTGAATTTCTATTTAATAATTATTTCGTAAAATTAATAGATTAATTAATTAATCTAAGATAATTTTAATGAGACTAATCAAGATCGTACACCTGCACTCATGAGTTGGGCCTCAATACGTAAGATTAATTGGTTAGTGTTTTAACTTTAAGATAAAAAATTATTTTAACGATAGTTCCAAATTTTAATAATTGGATATTTATTTAATAATTATTTTGTGAAATTAATAGATTAAATTAGTTAATCTAAGATAATTTTTTAATAACATTAATCAAGATCATAAACCTCTACTCATGGGTTGGGCCTCAATACATAGAAATAAATTGTTAGTATTATAACTGAAAAATAAAAAATTATTTTAACTGTAGTTTAGATTTTTGATAACTGAATTTTTATTTAATAATTATTTCGTAAAATTAATAGATAATTTAATTAGTCTAAGATAATTTTAATGACACTAATAAAGATCGTACACCTGTACTCATGAGTTGATCCTCAATACGTAAGATTAACTGGTTAGTATTTTAACTTTAAGATAAAAAATTATTTTAAATATAGTTTGAAATTTTAATAATTGGATAATTATTTAATAATTATTTTGTGAAATTAATAGATTAAATTAGTTAATCTAAGATAATTTTCTAATAACTTTAATCAAAATCGTAGACCTGTACTCATGGGTTGGGCCTCAATAAATAGAAATAATTGGTTAGTATTTTAAATTAAAAATAAAAAACTATTTTATTTGTAGTTCAGAATTTTGATAATTGATTATTTATTTAATAATTATTTCGTTAAATTAATAGAATAATTGATAAATCAAATATAATTTTAGTGACACTAATCAAGATCGTACACCTGTAATCATGACTTGGGCCTCAATACATAAGATTAACTGGTTAGTATTTTAACTTTAAGATAAAAAATTATTTTAAATATAGTTCGAAATTTTTATAATTTCATATTTATTTAATAATTATTTTGTGAAATTAATAGACTAAATTTGTTAATCTAAGATAATTTTTTAATAACATTAATCAAGATCATAGACCTCTACTCATGGGTTGGGCCTCAATACGTACAAATAAATTGGTTAGTGTTTTAACTTTAAAATGAAAAATTATTTTAACGATAGTTTCAAACTTTAATAATTGGATATTTATTTAATAATTAATTTGTGAATTTAATAGATTAAATTAGTTAATCCAAGATAATTTTTTAATAACATTAATCAAGATCGTAGACCTCTACACATGGGTTGGGCCCCAATACATACAAATAATTTGTTAGTATTTTAACTTTAAAATAAAAAATTATTTTAACTCTAGTATAGAATTTTGATAACTGAATTTTTATTTAATAATTATTTCGTAAAATTAATAGATTAATTAATTAATCTAAGATAATTTTAATGACACTAATCACGATCGTACACCGGTACTCATGAGTTGAGCCTCAACACGTAAGATTAATTGGTTAGTGTTTTAACTTTAAAATGAAAAATTATTTTAACGATAGTTTCAAATTTTAATAATTGGATATTTATTTAATATTTATTTTGTGAAATTAATAGATTAAATTAGTTAATCTAAGATAATTTTTTAATAACATTAATCAAGATCGTAGACCTCTACTCATGGGTTGGGCCTCAATACATACAAATAAATTGTTAGTATTTTAACTTAAAAATAAAAAATTATTTTAACTGTAGTTTAGAATTTTTGTAACTGAATTTTTATTTAATAATTATTTCGTAAAATTAATAGATTAATTAATTAATCTAAGATAATTTTAATGACACTAATCAAGATCGTACACCTGTACTCATGAGTTGAGCCTCAACACGTAAGATTAATTGGTTAGTGTTTTAACTTTAAAATGAAAAATTATTTTAACGATAGTTTCAAATTTTAATAATTGGATATTTATTTAATATTTATTTTGTGAATTTAATAGATTAAATTAGTTAATCCAAGATAATTTTTTAATGACATTAATCAAGATCGTAGACCTCTACTCATGGGTTGGGCCCCAATACATACAAATAATTTTTTATTGTTTTAACTTTAAAATAAAAAATTATTTTAACTGTAGTTTAGAATTTTGATAACTGAATTTTTATTTAATAATTATTTCGTAAAATTAATAGATTAATTAATTAATCTAAGATAATTTTAATGACACTAATCAAGATCGTACACCTGTACTCATGAGTTGAGCCTCAACACGTAAGATTAATTGGTTAGTGTTTTAACTTTAAAATGAAAAATTATTTTAACGATAGTTTCAAATTTTAATAATTGGATATTTATTTAATAATTATTTTGTGAATTTAATAGATTAAATTAGTTAATCCAAGATAATTTTTTAATGACATTAATCAAGATCGTAGACCTCTACTCATGGGTTGGGCCCCAATATATACAAATAATTTTTTATTATTTTAACTTTAAAATAAAAAATTCTTTTAACTCTAGTTTAGAATTTTGATAACTGAATTTTTATTTAATAATTATTTCGTAAAATTAATAGATTAATTAATTAATCTAAGATAATTTTAATGACACTAATCACGATCGTACACCTGTACTCATGAGTTGAGCCTCAACACGTAAGATTAATTGGTTAGTGTTTTAACTTTAAAATGAAAAATTATTTTAACGATAGTTTCAAATTTTAATAATTGGATATTTATTTAATATTTATTTTGTGAAATTAATAGATTAAATTAGTTAATCTAAGATAATTTTTTAATAACATTAATCAAGATCGTAGACCTCTACTCATGGGTTGGGCCTCAATACATACAAATAAATTGTTAGTATTTTAACTTAAAAATAAAAAATTATTTTAACTGTAGTTTAGAATTTTTATAACTTAATTTTTATTTAATAATTATTTAGTAAAATTAATATATTAATTAATTAATCTAAGATAATTTTAATGACACTAATCAAGATCGTACACCTGTACTCATGAGTTGAGCCTCAACACGTAAGATTAATTGGTTAGTGTTTTAACTTTAAAATGAAAAATTATTTTAACGATAGTTTCAAATTTTAATAATTGGATATTTATTTAATAATTATTTTGTGAATTTAATAGATTAAATTAGTTAATCCAAGATAATTGTTTAATAACATTAATCAAGATCGTAGACCTCTACTCATGGGTTGGCCCCCAATACATACAAATAATTTGTTAGTATTTTAACTTTAAAATAAAAAATTATTTTAACTGTAGTTTAGAATTTTGATTACCGAATTTTTATTTAATAATTATTTTTTAAAATTAACAGATTAATTAATTAATCTAAGATAATTTTAATGACACTAATGAAGATCGTACACCTGTACTCATGAGTTGGGCCTCAGTACGTAAGATTAATTGGTTAGTGTTTTAACTTTAAGATAAAAAATTATTTTAACGATAGTTACAGTTGGGCCTTAATACGTAAGATTAATTGGTTAGGGTTTTAACTTGAAAAGAAAAAATTATTTTAAAGATAGTTCCAAATTTTAATAAATGGATATTTATGTTATAATTATTTTTTGAAATTAATAGATTAAATTAGTTAATCTAAGATAATTTTTTAATAACATTAATCAAAAACGTAGACCTTTACTCATGGGTTGGGCCTCATTACATACAACTAATTGATTAGTATTAAAACTTAAAAATAAAAAATTATTTTAACTGTAGTTTAGATTTTTTATATCTGACACTTTATTTAATAATTATTTCGTAAAATTAATAGATAAATTAGTATTATAAATTAAAAATAAAAAATTATTTTAACCGTAGTTTAGAATTTTGATAACTGAATTTTTATTTAATAATTATTTCGTAAAATTAATAGATTAATTAATTAATCTAAGATAATTTTAATTACAGTAATCAACATCGTACACCTGTACTCATGAGTTGAGCCTCAATACGTAAGAATAATTGGTTACTGTTTTAACTTTAAGATGAAAAATTATTTTAACGATAGTTCTAAATTTTAATAATCGGATATTTATTTTATAATAATTGTGTGAATTTAATAGATTAAATTGGTTAATCTAAGAAAATTTTTTAATAACATTAATCAAGATCCTAGACCTCTACTCATGGGTTGGGCCTCAATACATACAAATAAATTGTTAGTATTTTAACTTTAAAATAAAAAATTATTTTAACTGTAGTATAGAATTTTGATAACTGAATTGCTATCTAATAATTATTTAGTAAAATTAATAGATTAATTAATTAATCTAAGATAATTTAAATGAGACTAATCAAGATTGTACACCTGTACTCATGAGTTTGGCCTCAATACGTAAGATTAATTGGTTAGTGTTTTAACTTTAAAATGAAAAATTATTTTAACGATAGTTTCAAATTTTAGTAATTGGATATTTATTTTATAATTATTTTGTGAAATTAATAGATTAATTTAGTTAATCTAAGATAATTTTTTAATAACATTAATCAAGATCGTAGACCTCTACTCACGGGTTGGGCCCCAATACATACAAATAAATTGTTAGTATTTTAACTTAAAAATAAAAAATTATTTTAACTGTAGTTTAGAATTTTGATAACTGAATTTTTATTTAATAATTATTTCGTAAAATTAATTGATTAATTAATTAATCTAAGATAATTTTAATGACACTAATCAAGATCGTACACCTGTACTCATGAGTTGAGCCTCAACACGTAAGATTAATTTGTTAGTGTTTTAACTTTAAAATGAAAAATTATTTTAACGATAGTTCCCAATTTTAATAATTGGATATTTATTTAATAATTATTTTGTGAAATTAATAGGTTAAATTAATTAATCTAAGATAATTTTTTAAAAACATTAATCAAGATCGTAGACCTCTATCATATGTTGGTCCCTAATACATGCAAATAAATTGTTAGTATTTTAACTTAAAAATAAAAAATTATTTTAACTGTTGTTTAGAATTTTGATAACTGAATTATTATTTAATAATTATTTCGTAAAATTAATAGATTAATTGATTAATCTAAGATAATTTTAATGACACTAATCAAGCTCGTACACCTGTACTCATGAGTTGAGCATCAACACGTAAGATTAATTGGTTAGTGTTTTATCTTTAAAATGAAAATTTATTTTAACTATAGTTCCAAATTTTAATAATTGGATATTTATTTAATAATTATTTTGTGAAATTAGTAGATTAAATTAGTTAATCTAAGATAATTTTTTAATAACATTAATCAAGATCGTAGACCTCTACTTATGGGTTGGGCCTCAATACATACAAATAAATTGTTTGTATTTTAACATAGAAATAAAAAATTATTTTAACTGTAGTTTAGAATTTTGATAACTGAATTTTTATTTAATAATTATTTCGTAAAATTAATAGATTAATTAATTAATCTTAGATAATTTTAATGACACTAATCAAGATCGTAGACCTGTACTCATGAGTTGAGCCTCAACACGTAAGATTAATTGGTTAGTGTTTTAACTTTAAAATGAAAAATTATTTTAACGGTAGTTCCAAATTTTAATAATTGGATATTTATTTAATAATTATTTTGTGAAATTAATAGATTAAATTAGTTAATCTAAGATAATTTTTTAATAACATTAATCAAGATCGTAGACCTCTACTCATGGATTGGGCCTCAATACATACAAATAAATTGTTAGTATTTTAACTTAAAAATAAAAAATTATTTTAACTATAGTTTAGAATTTTGATAACTGAATTTTTATTTAACGATTATTTCGTAAAATTAATAGATTAATTAATTAATCTAAGATAATTTTAATGAGACTAATCAAGATCGTACACCTGTACTCATGAGTTGGGCCTCAACACGTAAGATTAATTAAATTAGTTAATCTAAAATAATTTTTTAATAACATTAAGCAGGATCGTAGATCTGTACTCCTGGGTTGGGCCTCATTATAAACAAATAATTGGTTAGTATTATAACTTAAAAATAAAAAATTATTTTAACTGTAGTTTAGAATTTTGATAACTGAATTTTTATTGAATAATTATTTCATAAAATTAATAGATTAATTAATTAATCTAAGATAATTTTAATAACAGTAATCAACATCGTACACCTGTACTCATGAGTTGAGCCTCAATACGTAAGAATAATTGGTTACTGTTTTAACTTTAAGATGAAAAATTATTTTAACAATAGTTCTAAATTTTAATAATCGGATATTTATTTTATAATAAATTTGTGAATTTAATAGATTAAATTGGTTAATCTAAGAAAATTTTTTAATAACATTAATCAAGATCCTAGACCTCTACTCATGGGTTGGGCCTCAATACATACAAAAAAATTTTTAGTATTTTCACTTTAAATAAAAAATTATTTTAACTGTAGTTTAGAATTTTGATAACAGAATTTCTATCTAATAATTATTTAGTAAAATTAAAAGATTAATTAATTAATCTAAGATAATTTAAATGAGACTAATCAAGATTGTACACCTGTACTCATGAGTTTGGCCTCAATACGTAAGATTAATTGGTTAGTGTTGTTAGTATCTTAACTTAAAAATAAAAAATTATTTTAACTGTTGTTTAGAATTTTGATAACCGAATTTTTATTTAATAACTATTTCGTAAAAATAATAGATTAATTAATTAATCTAAGATAATATTAATGACACTAATCAAGATCGTACACCTGTACTCATGAGTTGAGCCTCAATACGTAAGATTAATTGTTTAGTGTTTTAACTTTAAGATAAAAAATTATTTTAACGATAGTTCAAAATTTTAATAATTGGATATTTATTTTATAATTATTTTGTGAAATTAATAGATTAAATTAGTTAATCTAAGATAATTTTTTAATAACATTAATAAAGATCATAGACCTCTACTCATGGGTGGGGCCTCAATACATACAAATAAATTGTTAGTATTTTAACTTAAAAATAAAAAATTATTTTAACTGTTGTTTAGAATTTTGATAACTGAATTTTTATTTAATAACTATTTCGTAAAAATAATAGATTAATTAATTAATCTAAGATAATATTAATGACACTAATCAAGATCGTACACCTGTACTCATGAGTTGAGCCTCAATACGTAAGATTAATTGTTTAGTGTTTTAACTTTAAGATAAAAAATTATTTTAACGATAGTTCAAAATTTTAATAATTGGATATTTATTTTATAATTATTTTGTGGAATTAATAGATTAAATTAGTTAATCTAAGATAATTTTTTAATAACATTAATAAAGATCATAGACCTCTACTCATGGGTGGGGCCTCAATACATACAAATAAATTGTTAGTATTTTAACTTAAAAATAAAAAATTATTTTAACTGTAGTTTAGATTTTTGATAACAGAATTTTTATTTAATAATTATTTCGTAAATTAATAGATTAATTAATTAATCTAAGATAATTTTAATGAGACTAATCAAGATCGTACACCTGTACTCATGAGTTGAGCCTCAACACGTAAGATTAATTAAATTAGTTAATCTAAGATAATTTTTTATTAACATTAAGCAGGATCGTAGATCTGTACTCGTAGGTTGGGCCTCATTACATACAAATAATTGGTTAGTATTATAACTTAAAAATAAAAAATTATTTTAACTGTAGTTTAGAATTTTGATAACTGAATTTTTATTTAATAATTATTTCGTAAAATTAATAGATTAATTAATTAATCTAAGATAATTTTAATAACAGTAATCAACATCGTACACCTGTACTCATGAGTTGAGCCTCAATACGTAAGAATAATTGGTTACTGTTTTAACTTTAAGATGAAAAATTATTTTAACGATAGTTCTAAATTTTAATAATCGGATATTTATTTTATAATAATTTTGTGAATTTAATAGATTAAATTGGTTAATCTAAGAAAATTTTTTAATAACATTAATCAAGATCCTAGACCTCTACTCATGGGTTGGGCCTCAATACATACAAATAAATTTTTAGTATTTTCACTTTAAAATAAAAAATTATTTTAACTGTAGTTTAGAATTTTGATAACAGAATTTCTATCTAATAATTATTTAGTAAAATTAAAAGATTAATTAATTAATCTAAGATAATTTAAATGAGACTAATCAAGATTGTACACCTGTACTCATGAGTTTGGCCTCAATACGTAAGATTAATTGGTTAGTGTTGTTAGTATCTTAACTTAAAAATAAAAAATTATTTTAACTGTTGTTTAGAATTTTGATAACTGAATTTTTATTTAATAACTATTTCGTAAAAATAATAGATTAATTAATTAATCTAAGATAATATTAATGACACTAATCAAGATCGTACACCTGTACTCATGAGTTGAGCCTCAATACGTAAGATTAATTGTGTAGTGTTTTAACTTTAAAATGAAAAATTATTTTAACGATAGTTTCCAATTTTAATAATTGGATATTTATTTAATAATTATTTTGTGAAATTAATAGGTTAAATTAATTAATCTAAGATAATTTTTTAATAACATTAATCAAGATCGTAGACCTCTATCATTGGTTGGTCCCTAATACATGCAAATAAATTGTTAGTATTTTAACTTAAAAATAAAAAATTATTTTAACTGTTGTTTAGAATTTTGATTACTGAATTATTATTTAATAATTTTTTCGTAAAATTAATAGATTAATTGATTAATCTTAGATAATTTTAATGAGACTAATCAAGCTCGTACACCTGTACTCATGAGTTGAGCATCAACACGTAAGATTAATTGGTTAGTGTTTTATCTTTAAAATGAAAATTTATTTTAACGATAGTTCCAAATTTTAATAATTGGATATTTATTTAATAATTATTTTGTGAAATTAATAGATTAAATTAGTTAATCTAAGATAATTTTTTAATAACATTAATCAAGATCTTAGACCTCTACTCATGGGTTGGGCCTCAATACATACAAATAAATTGTTTGTATTTTAACATAAAAATAAAAAATTATTTTAACTGTAGTTTAGAATTTTGATAACTGAATTTTTATTTAATAATTATTTCGTAAAATTAATAGATTAATTAATTAATCTTAGATAATTTTAATGACACTAATCAAGATCGTAGAGCTGTACTCATGAGTTGAGCCTCAACACGTAAGATTAATTGGTTAGTGTTTTAACTTTAAAATGAAAAATTATTTTAACGATAGTTCCAAATTTTAATAATTGGATATTTATTATAATTATTTTGTGAAATTAAATAGATTAAATTAGTTAATCTAAGATAATTTTTTAATAACATTAATCAAGATCGTAGACCTCTACTCACGGGTTGGGCCCCAATACATACAAATAAATTGTTAGTATTTTAACTTAAAAATAAAAAATTATTTTAACTGTAGTTTAGAATTTTGATAACTGAATTTTTATTTAATAATTATTTCGTAAAATTAATTGATTAATTAATTAATCTAAGATAATTTTAATGACACTAATCAAGATCGTACACCTGTACTCATGAGTTGAGCCTCAACACGTAAGATTAATTGGTTAGTGTTTTAACTTTAAAATGAAAAATTATTTTAACGATAGTTCCCAATTTTAATAATTGGATATTTATTTAATAATTATTTTGTGAAATTAATAGGTTAAATTAATTAATCTAAGATAATTTTTTATAACATTAATCAAGATCGTAGACCTCTATCATTGGTTGGTCCCTAATACATGCAAATAAATTGTTAGTATTTTAACTTAAAAATAAAAAATTATTTTAACTGTTGTTTAGAATTTTGATAACAGAATTTTTATTTAATAATTATTTTGTAAAATTAATAGATTAATTAATTAATCTAAGATAATTTTAATGAGACTAATCAAGATCGTACACCTGTACTCATGAGTTGAGCCTCAACTCGTAAGATTAATTAAATTAGTTAATCTAAGATAATTTTTTATAACATTAAGCAGGATCGTAGATCTGTACTCGTGGGTTGGGCCTCATTACATACAAATAATTGGTTAGTATTATAACTTAAAAATAAAAAATTATTTTAACTGTAGTTTAGAATTTTGATAACAGAATTTCTATCTAATAATTATTTAGTAAAATTAAAAGATTAATTAATTAATCTAAGATAATTTAAATGAGACTAATCAAGATTGTACACCTGTACTCTTGAGTTTGGCCTCAATACGTAAGATTAATTGGTTAGTGTTGTTAGTATCTTAACTTAAAAATAAAAAATTATTTTAACTGTTGTTTAGAATTTTGATAACTGAATTTTTATTTAATAACTATATCGTAAAAATAATAGATTAATTAATTAATCTAAGATAATATTAATGACACTAATAAAGATCGTACACCTGTACTCATGAGTTGAGCCTCAATACGTAAGATTAATTGTTTAGTGTTTTAACTTTAAGATAAAAAATTATTTTAACGATAGTTCCAAAATTTAATAATTGGATATTTATTTAATAATTATTTTGTGAAATTAATAGATTAAATTAGTTAATCTAAGATAATTTTTTAATAACATTAATAAAGATCATAGACCTCTACTCATGGGTGGGGCCTCAATACATACAAATAAATTGTTAGTATTTTAACTTAAAATAAAAAATTATTTTAACTGTAGTTTAGAATTTTGATAACAGAATTTTTATTTAATAATTATTTTGTAAAATTAATAGATTAATTAATTAATCTAAGGTAATTTTAATGAGACTAATCAAGATCGTACACCTGTACTCATGAGTTGAGCCTCAACACGTTAAATTAGTTAATCTAAGATAATTTTTAATAACATTAAGCAGGATCGTAGATCTGTACTCTTGGGTTGGGCCTCATTACATACAAATAATTGGTTAGTATTATAACTTAAAAATAAAAAATTACTTTAACTGTAGTTTAGAATTTTGATAACTGAATTTTTATTTAATAATTATTTCGTAAAATTAATAGATTAATTAATTAATCTAAGATAATTTTAATAACAGTAATCAACATCGTACACCTGTACTCATGATTTGAGCCTCAATACGTAAGAATAATTGGTTAGTGTTTTAACTTTAAGATGAAAAATTATTTTAACGATAGTTCTAAATTTTAATAATCGGATATTTATTTTATAATAATTTTGTGAATTTAATAGATTAAATTGGTTAATCTAAGAAAATTTTTTAATAACATTAATCAAGATCCTAGACCTCTACTCATGGGTTGGGCCTCAATACATACAAATAAATTGTTAGTATTTAACTTAAAAATAAAAAATTATTTTAACTGTAGTTTAGAATTTTGATAACTGAATTTTTATTTAATAATTATTTCGTAAAATTAATAGATTAATTAATTAATCTAAGATAATTTTAATGACACTTATCAAGATCGTACACCTGTACTCATGAGTTGAGCCTCAACACGTAAGATTAATTAGTTAGTGTTTTAACTTTAAAATGAAAAATTATTTAACGATAGTTCCAAATTTTAATAATTGGATATTTATTTAATAATTATTTTTGAAATTAATAGATTAAATTAGTTAATCTAAATAATGTTTTATTAACATTAATCAAGATCGTAGACCTCTACTCATGGGTTGGGCCCCAATACATCCAAATAAATTGTTAGTATTTTAACTTAAAAATAAAAAATTATGTTAACTGTTTTTTAGAATTTTGATAACTGAATTTTTATTTAATAATTATTTTGTGAAATTAATAGATTAATTAATTAATCTAAGATAATTTTAATAACAGTAATCAACATCGTACACCTGTACTCATGAGTTGAGCCTCAATACGTAAGAATAATTGGTTTACTGTTTTAACTTTAAGATGAAAAATTATTTTAACGATAGTTCTAAATTTTAATAATCGGATATTTATTTTATAATAATTTTGTGAATTTAATAGATTAAATTGGTTAATCTAAGAAAATTTTTTAATAACATTAATCAAGATCCTAGACCTCTACTCATGGGTTGGGCCTCAATACATACAAATAAATTGTTAGTATTTTAACTTTAAAATAAAAATTATTTTAACTGTAGTTTAGAATTTTGATAACTGAATTTCTATCTAATAATTATTTAGTAAATTAATAGATTAATTAATTAATCTAAGATAATTTAAATGAGACTAATCAAGATTGTACAACCTGTACTCTTGAGTTTGGCCTCAGTACGTAAGATTAATTGGTTAGTGTTGTTAGTATCTTAACTTAAAAATAAAAAATTATTTTAACTGTTGTTTAGAATTTTGATAACTGAATTTTTATTTAATAACTATTTCGTAAAAATAATAGATTAATTAATTAATCTAAGATAATATTAATGACACTAATCAAGATCGTACACCTGTACTCATGTAGAGCCCGGTCCTTAAAAAAAAAAAAAAAAAAAAATTGCTGCTGCATGTGCACCACGTTTTTGGTGCACGTGCAGAGCACCAAACAAAAAGGGGTGTAAAAAGGAGAGAGCTCGAGCAGGCTCTCGAAACAGAGCCAAAACAGAAAAAAAAAAAACGGGAAAGGAGAAAGAGGAAGAAAGAAGAAGAAGAAAGGAAGAAAGAGAAGGAGAAGGAAGAAGAGAGGGGAGGGGAGCTTGCATCCACGCCGCCGGCCACGTCACTGTTCACGCCGCCGTCGCCGCCGGGTCGCCGGAGGTAAGGAAGAAACGATTAATTTTGTTGGGTTTTTCATTTTTATCCCAAATCATGCAATAAACATAGGGTTTTGCTAAAATACCTTAGATAAACATGTATGGAAGTAAATTATATCAATTTGAGTAGTAGATTTGAGTATTTAAGGATCCAAGAGTTGAAATGGGTAGGATTTTAATTTTATTTCCAAGAAAATAGTAGGAAAATCATGGGGCTTTTGATGAACTCGTGAATAGGAGTATATTTGGAACCCAAATCATGGAAATGGAAGGTTAAAAATCAAGCCAAGTGTGAAATCAAAAATTCAAGAGAGGGTATATCCAATTTTCTTGTTCCAAATCATGATATAGTAGTTGCAAATGCTATTAGGATGTATTAGTTACAAATTAATATGCCCAATTTTAGGTAAAAAGGAGAAAAATTGGAATTTTCGTGACCCGTGGAAATTGGGCAGCCCCAAAAACGTGGGTAAAACATGGGGCTTTTGGAGTATTTAATTTAAACAGTATTTATGGATAAATTTTAAAATATTTGGAGTGTTAAAAATATAAAAGAAAAATTTATGGAAAGGTTATGCTAGGTTGTGGGTAGGGTACGGGTGTTGGAAATTTATGTGAATTAGTGGGTAACGAATTGACACAGCATAAAAATGATTGATAAATTTTAATGCCTACATATGTATTTTAAGTAGACACTTAATGAAAAATTAATTAATTATTATTAGCTTTCAAGTCAATGTATCCGTAGTCATTAAAATTAGAATGCAATATATGGTGATTTAAGTCAATGCTTAGCCAAAATTACTAATTTTGATAGGAAAAGGAAAAGAGAAGGTGCAAGATACAACTTGAGACTGTAAGGTAAGCAAGCTTTTCAAATTCAATGATTTATTGTGATCAAGTGACTATTTTGTTATTTATTTTGGAAAAAAGATGTTTGCAATAAATGTTCATGTCATGTATTTATTTATTTCCCTAGAAATATGTGCAAACCAAGTTATTTCCATAGGTATTTTAATAAATTTTTATGCAAACATTAAACAAATCTTTGGGAATGGCGATTACCATATTTTCCCCTTACATATGCATTTATCGTATTAAGGCATGTTTCAGGTTTGATTTTGGAAACGATCTTTTTTTATGATTAACCAAGCAAACCTTTTTATGACATAAATGCACTTGACCATTTGTGTGGATGCGACTCATGCATGGGAATAAATGAAAGGTTTTGCCAAGGTTGTAATCGGACAGGTAGTCCATCCTTGACGTTGCCTAGTCGGTGTGCCCGACGTATGAGTGTAAGTGATCACTTGATAAGTGTCACTTACCAAAGAAAAAAAAAAGTGGAATTATGTCATTGAATAATGCATGTCGTGATTGCATTTCATCTTCATGCATACATGATATCTTGTGAAGATGTTCGTGTTTACTTTTAAAAAAAGAAATACGCTTGCTTACTGGGTTCTTTGAACTCACCGATTTTACTAAACAGTTGCAGAATGTATTGACTTCAAGAGCTATGGAGACTTCACTGGGTAGAAGGGCAGTGAAGTGAGGAGTCATGTGAGACTCTTCGGGATATTTGACTCATTTTGTAATATGTTAAACTATAGAAGTGCTAGAGTTTCCTTAGGTTTGTGAAACATGCGTACAAAAATATATATATATATATATGCATATATTTTGCATGTATGGTGTGAAAGATACTTGTAATATTAATTCTTTTATATTGTGTGAATTGTATGGATATATATATTGTATGGGATGAAAAATATGGGAGTATGGAAAGTATGATATGATTTCGATGATGATGTGAAGAAATGGGTTGTTTGTATTTATGATGTGAAGAAATGGGTTGTTTGTGTTTATGATGTGAAGAAATGGGTTGTTTGTATTTATGATGTGAAGAAATGGGTTGTTCGTGCTTATGATGTGAAGAAATGGATTGTTTGTATATATGTTGTGAAGAAAATGAGTTGTTTGTGATTATGATGAATGTAATACAGGTTATTTTTGATGTAAAAGATTATATGGTGAATGTTTGTATTTAGGAAATGTCCTAGTTACAGACGGAATGCTGCCGAAATTTTTATAGGTATGTATAAAAAAAAAATTTAGAACACTTTATTTTAGCTTAGTGCATAAATGTAAGTTAAAGTATAGACTTCACCACTTTTCAAAAGATCCTTGGCACGAAATCCTATGACAAACTTATGGATAAATATGTCATAGGTCGGGGCGTTACAGAAGTGGTATCAGAGCCAGAGTGGTGAAGGGGTAAAATTTTTTTTAATTTTCTTTTAATTTTGGATTATGATTTAATTTTTAAGTTTAATTTTAAGATTGCGGATTAAGAGATATAATATTACATTTCTTGTCCTATGTTTTGACATTTTCTATAAATAGATAAGATGGCGGGACAAGAGCTAGAGCCGGGGTTCCCGATGCCAAGGCAAGTGGAACAGGAGGCGGCAGAAAGACGTCGATTGCAAGACGAAAGGATAAGACGCTGGTTCCGTGGCCAAGAGGAACTAGTGCAACCTGAACAACCTGCCCCTCCACTAGAAGTGGGACACGGTGAAGACTTAATGTTTTTTAGCCCAGAATGTAATGCCTCCTATAAGGAACCCTCCTATGCTACTAAATAGGCTACAAGAAAGGCAACTGGCAGAATATTGGGAAGAAATTCCAAATCCTGAGGATCCCGAGCAAGGGCCTAGGTATAAATTAGAGCACGGGCTCTATAGGTTTGGCCATGGAGCGACTGTTGCGGAAATCTCATTTAATGAAGGAAGATTGGCGCAACAATTAGCGGAAAGGCAGGCGAGGGGCGAAGAAGTTGAATTACAAGATGAGGATGGGGACACCGAAATTCTCATTTTGGTTGATGGACCGGTTCAAGAGGTGAATAATGGTGAAAATGTCATTGCAAATGGACATGAACCGGATCACCCTCTTTCAGATGATGAAAATGATCCGATTGAGTATGATGATGAAAATGATCCAATTGAGCATAATGATGAAAGTGACCCTGAAGAGCCTGAAGTGGGGGGACCATGAAGAGCCCCACGAGGAAGAGATGGAGGAGGAAGATTTTGATGGTTTTGAGGAGCCCGAGCTAGACGAGGAGGAAGATGTCGAGGAACAGGCCGAAGTTATTGATGTTGGGGAGGAGGCTCCACTTGCTAGTGATTCTGAAGAATCTTAGTGTTGGCTAAAGAAAAAGGAGCTCTAGGACAAAATGATCTATACAATTCGTTTTGGTGCAATAATAGGTGTTTTAAAATTATTATTGCACGTTTCTTTTTGGAAGTGTAAATATTTACAAAAGTGAAAAGTAATATATTTTTTTGAATGTTATACATGTATGACTTTTTCTTTTTTCAATAGACAAGGATCACACATGTGTCATGCATGTATACATGAATGTAAACGATGTACATTATTAAGATAATGAAATATATATATTCTTTGTTGACTCAGTATATTGACATGAAATTTCATTAGCTGATTTGGATATCATAATTATGATATGTGTGTTTAAAAATTTAAATCTTCTTATATTAGCAAGTAGAGATGGTGGAAGGACGAAAACCTGGACGTCCTAAGAAATGAAAAGTGGCCGAAATTCAAATGCAAGAGCAGAACCAACAAGAGACCAGGCCACCAGAGGAGGGAGTCTCCAACTCACCTGCGAGAGCAGAGTCGGTGTCATCATCGTCAGAAGATCCTATGCAAATTGTGGATAAAAGAATACATGAGGTAGTACACGAAGCAATAGCTCAAGCTATGGATGCTATAGATCAACGATGGATGGCCCGACAAGCAGACATGATGGAGAACTTTATGCGCTATCAAAGGGATAGGGAAGAACAAATGCGCATAAACATAAATACTGGCGTTGGATCTACGCAACCGGAGGGTTTGATAAACACGGGTTTGGGGACAATAGGTAGAGAAAATTTTCAAAGTATTCCTGAACCAAGTCAAGGAAGGGTGAACCCAGTAAATGTAGATGTCAATAGAGCTGGTACAGGATTGGGTAAGACGAGAATAGCTGAGGAGGAACAGATGGAGGCTAATCGTAGAGCTATTTCAGCATTTTTAGCACATCATCCCCCCAAATTTGCAGGTGCGCCGAATCCAGCACTAGCAGAACGATGGTTGAAAGAGATGGAAAAATTATTTAGGATATCACCATGTACAGATACACAGAAGGTAGATTGCGCTGTCCACTTATTAACTGATGAAGCTGAGGAATGGTGGACGACCTTATCGAGTACGATGGAGAATCCTAATGAGGTAATATGGATGCAGTTTGTGGAAGAATTCAAAAAGGAATATTTTCCAAGTACCCTAATGGATAAGAAAATATTTGAATTTGAGAGGCTATATCAAGGCAAGATGAGTGTGACAGAGTATGCTACTAAATTTAATGCTTTGGTGAGATATGTGCCGTGGATTGCGAATTCTCCTGCACAAAAAGCACGTCGCTTTCAGGATGGATTGAGGACTCATTTAAGGGAGAGTTTGGCTCCCTTTTTATTGGTCGATTATGCTACCGCATTGGAAAGAGCAAGAGCCTTAGAAGCTGCAGAGCAAAGAACTTGCGAAATTCAGCAAAATCGGAAGCGAACAGATCCAAATTTAAAGGAGAAAGATAATCGAGGACAAAAATTTAAGCAAATGATGCTTGAAAAGGGCAAGAAAGAGAAAAAGGAGAGAAAGGAATGCCCTAAATGTCAAAAGAAGCATAAAGGAGAGTGTTTAAAGGGGACCTTTCAATGTTATAAATGTGGACAAACTGGTCATCAAGCTAAGAATTGTGGTGCTATTCAAGAAGTAAGACGTCCCATTCAAGAAATCGGTCCCAGGTGTTTTTGGTGTAACAAATCTGGTCATAGGATGGCCGAATGTCCAAACTTAAGTCAAGGAAAGACTAGTCAGCAGAAACCGACATCAACCTCGAGTCGGCAAGGAATCCAAGCTCAGGTGCATGCGCTTACTCAAAATGAATCAAAAGAACAAGAGGAAAAAGTTGTGACAGGTAAAATTTTTATTTTTGGATTCCCTGCAATGACGTTGTTTGATTCAGGTGCAACACATTCATTTATATCATGTCAATTTGTAGCTACACATAACTTAATTGTACATGAAACTGATACCGTTGTACATGTAGAATCCCCTGTATATAGACTAGCCAGTGTTAATCAAGAATGTAAATCTTGTCCTATTAGGATAGGATCATGCATCTTGGAAGCAGACTTGATACTGCTTCCCATGACTGAATTTGATGTTATATTGGGAATGAACTGGTTAAGTCGATGGGGCGCCACTATAAATTGCAAACAACGAAAAGTTTCTTTTTCCACAATACCAGGGGAGGAAATTGCTATTGAAAAATTGAAGAAATTGAAGGAGCCTACAATATTGATTTCTGCAATGACGGCCGCTAAGTTAGTACGTCAACAATGTACGACTTTCTTGGTCTCGATGCAATTAGTGGAGGAGAATCAGTCTATGTTGGGAAAAATCCCTGTGGTTTGCGAATTTTCAGATGTATTTCCAGAAGAGTTACCGGGGTTGCCTCCAAAAAGGGAAGTTGATATGACTATTGAAATTTTACCGGGCACCGCACCGATTTCTAAGGTACCCTATCGTATGGCGCCTGCGGAGATGGCTGAGTTGAAAGTACAATTGCAAGAATTATTAGATAAAGGGTTTATACGCCCAAGTGTGTCTCCATGGGGTGCACCTGTATTATTTGTACGGAAGAAAGACGGGAGTTTTCGGTTATGTATCGATTATCGGGAATTGAATAAGATAACCATCAAGAATAAGTATCCATTGCCAAGAATAGATGATTTGTTCGATCAGCTTAATGGGGCCGTGGTGTTTTCTAAAATTGACTTGCAATCAGGTTATCATCAGCTTAGAGTGAGCCCGCATGACATCTCAAAGACAGCGTTCAGGACAAGATATGGACATTATGAATTTTTGGTGATGCCTTTTGGGTTAACAAATGCCCCTGCAGTATTTATGGATCTCATGAACAGAGTATTTCGAGAATATTTGGACAAATTTGTGGTGGTGTTCATTGATGATATATTAATTTATTCTAAGTCAAAAGAAGAACATTGTGAGCATTTGCGGATCGTATTAAATCGGCTAAGGACAGAAAAGTTGTATGCTAAACTAAAGAAGTGTGATTTTTGGCTAACGCAAGTTACATTTCTGGGGCATATTATCTCTGCTGAAGGAATCAGAGTGGACCCACAGAAAACAGAAGCCGTAATGAAATGGCCAAGGCCAACCACAGCAACTGAAGTACGGAGTTTTCTGGGATTAGCTGGTTACTATCAGAGATTTGTTGAGGGATTTTCTAAATTATCCGCACCACTCACTAAGTTAACTCGAAAAGGAGTTAAATATAAATGGACCGATGATTGCGAGTCAAGTTTTCTAGAACTTAAACAAAGGTTGATTCAAGCACCAGTGTTAACAATTCCGGATAGTAGTGGAAATTTTGTGATTTATAGTGATGCATCTCATCAAGGATTGGGGTGTGTGTTAATGCAGAAAGGTAGGGTGATTGCGTATGCTTCCAGGCAACTGAAACCCAATGAACTAAATTATCCAATACATGATCTGGAATTAGCAGCTGTAGTATTTGCTCTCAAAATTTGGAGACATTACTTGTATGGTGAGAAATGTGAAATATATACAGACCACAAGAGTCTCAAATACATTTTCACACAAAAGGAATTAAATATGAGACAGAGAAGATGGTTGGAACTATTGAAGGATTATGATTTAACCATTCACTATCATCCCGGAAAGGCTAACGTGGTTGCAGATGCCTTAAGTCGAAATGTGAGCCTTGCTCATTTACTTACATCAGAAGAAGGAATACTTCGTGAAATGAGGCAAATGGATTTAATTGTCAGTATGCCAGGATTGCCGGCGCGAGTATGTCAATTGCAGCTGCAGTCAACCTTATTTGAGCAAATTAAAAGTGAACAACAAAAAGATACAAAATTGCAAGAATTTATGAATCGTATGAAAAATAAGAGAAATCCAGATTATACTGCTGATGAGCAAGGAATTTATAGGTATAAGGGTCGCCTTTGTATTCCAAATTCAAGGGAAGTGAAAGATTTATTATTGAAAGAAGCTCATTTTTCTCCTTTTTCGATGCATCCAGGCAGCACAAAAATGTATAGAGATATTAAGCAAGGATATTGGTGGAATAATATGAAGAAGGAAATTGCAGAATATGTTTCAAAGTGTTTAACTTGTCAAAAAGTAAAAGTGGATTATCAGAAAATGTCCGAAAAATTGCAGTCTTTAGAAGTACCCGAGTGGAAGTGGGATGATATTACCATGGACTTTATAGAAGGATTGCCAAGGACCCAAGGCGGACATAATTCTATATGGGTGATTGTTGATCGATTATCAAAGGTGGCACATTTCCTTCCCATTAAATCAAGTTTTACAGCTGAAAGATTGGCTCGAATTTACTATAGAGAAATTGTGCGATTGCATGGGGTACCTAAGACCGTTGTGTCGGATAGAGATTCCACCTTTACTTCTAAATTTTGGAAGAGTTTACACAAGACAATGAGTACACAATTAAAGTTTAGTGACGGACGGACAGACAGAAAGAGTCAATCAAATTTTAGAAGATATGTTAAGAATGTGTACATTGGAATTTGGAGGAGCATGGGATGAATATTTATCTATTGCAGAATTTGCATATAATAATAGCTATCAAGCAAGTATTCAAATGGCTCCATTTGAAGCGCTGTATGGAAGAAGGTGTAGAACACCTCTAAATTGGGACGAAGTGGGTGTAAGAAGTTTAGCCCCTGATTTATCTCAGAGAATGGCAGAGAAAGTCCAAGTAATTCGCCAATGTATGAGGACAGCGCAAAGTAGACAAAAAAGTTATGTAGACTGCAAAAGGAAAGATTTGAATATTCAAGTAGGAGATCATGTATTCATCAAAGTTACTCCCATGAAAGGGGTTACCAGATTTGGAAAGAAGGGAAAATTGAGTCCCCGGTATATTGGTCCTTTTGAAGTGTTAGAAAGGATTGGAAATTTGGCTTATAGAATAGCATTGCCACCAGCTCTGGCCGCAGTACATAATGTGTTTCATATATCAATGCTTCGAAAATATGTAGCTGACCCCAGTCATATTTTTGCCGCTGAATCACTTCCGATTCAAGATCATCTGAACTATGAAGAGAGACCCTTGAAGATTGTAGATCATAAGCAGCAGAAATTGAGGAACAGAATAATTGAATATGTTAAAGTTCAGTGGAACCGATATCCAGACAATGAAGCGACATGGGAATTGCGAGAAGAGGTGGAAAGGAAATATCCCCAATTAATTTTGAATGATTAAATGGTTTCGGGACGAAACCTTTTTAAGGGGGGAAGAATGTAGAGCCCGGTCCTTAAAAAAAAAAAAAAAAAAAATTGCTGCTGCATGTGCACCACGTTTTTGGTGCACGTGCAGAGCACCAAACAAAAAGGGGTGTAAAAAGGAGAGAGCTCGAGCAGGCTCTCGAAACAGAGCCAAAACAGAAAAAAAAACGGGAAAGGAGAAAGAGGAAGAAAGAAGAAGAAGAAAGGAAGAAAGAGAAGGAGAAGGAAGAAGAGAGGGGAGGGGAGCTTGCATCCACGCCGCCGGCCACGTCACTGTTCACGCCGCCGTCGCCGCCGGGTCGCCGGAGGTAAGGAAGAAACGATTAATTTTGTTGGGTTTTTCATTTTTATCCCAAATCATGCAATAAACATAGGGGTTTTGCTAAAATACCTTAGATAAACATGTATGGAAGTAAATTATATCAATTTGAGTAGTAGATTTGAGTATTTAAGGATCCAAGAGTTGAAATGGGTAGGATTTTAATTTTATTTCCAAGAAAATAGTAGGAAAATCATGGGGCTTTTGATAAACTCGTGAATAGGAGTATATTTGGAACCCAAATCATGGAAATGGAAGGTTAAAAATCAAGCCAAGTGTGAAATCAAAAATTCAAGAGAGGGTATATCCAATTTTCTTGTTCCAAATCATGATATAGTAGTTGCAAATGCTATTAGGATGTATTAGTTACAAATTAATATGCCCAATTTTAGGTAAAAAGGAGAAAAATTGGAATTTTCGTGACCCGTGGAAATTGGGCAGCCCCAAAAACGTGGGTAAAACATGGGGCTTTTGGAGTATTTAATTTAAACAGTATTTATGGATAAATTTTAAAATATTTGGAGTGTTAAAAATATAAAAGAAAAATTTATGGAAAGGTTATGCTAGGTTGTGGGTAGGGTACGGGTGTTGGAAATTTATGTGAATTAGTGGGTAACGAATTGACACAGCATAAAAATGATTGATAAATTTTAATGCCTACATATGTATTTTAAGTAGACACTTAATGAAAAATTAATTAATTATTATTAGCTTTCAAGTCAATGTATCCGTAGTCATTAAAATTAGAATGCAATATATGGTGATTTAAGTCAATGCTTAGCCAAAATTACTAATTTTGATAGGAAAAGGAAAAGAGAAGGTGCAAGATACAACTTGAGACTGTAAGGTAAGCAAGCTTTTCAAATTCAATGATTTATTGTGATCAAGTGACTATTTTGTTATTTATTTTGGAAAAAAGATGTTTGCAATAAATGTTCATGTCATGTATTTATTTATTTCCCTAGAAATATGTGCAAACCAAGTTATTTCCATAAGTATTTTAATAAATTTTTATGCAAACATTAAACAAATCTTTGGGAATGGCGATTACCATATTTTCCCCTTACATATGCATTTATCGTATTAAGGCATGTTTCAGGTTTGATTTTGGAAACGATCTTTTTTTATGATTAACCAAGCAAACCTTTTTATGACATAAATGCACTTGACCATTTGTGTGGATGCGACTCATGCATGGGAATAAATGAAAGGTTTCGCCAAGGTTGTAATCGGACAGGTAGTCCATCCTTGACGTTGCCTAGTCGGTGTGCCCGACGTATGAGTGTAAGTGATCACTTGATAAGTGTCACTTACCAAAGAAAAAAAAAAGGGGAATTATGTCATTGAATAATGCATGTCGTGATTGCATTTCATCTTCATGCATACATGATATCTTGTGAAGATGTTCGTGTTTACTTTTAAAAAAAGAAATACGCTTTCTTACTGGGTTCTTTGAACTCACCGATTTTACTAAACAGTTGCAGAATGTATTGACTTCAAGAGCTATGGAGACTTCACTGGGTAGAAGGGCAGTGAAGTGAGGAGTCATGTGAGACTCTTCGGGATATTTGACTCATTTTGTAATATGTTAAACTATAGAAGTGCTAGAGTTTCCTTAGGTTTGTGAAACATGCGTACAAAAATATATATATATATATATATATATGCATATATTTTGCATGTATGGTGTGAAAGATACTTGTAATATTAATTCTTTTATATTGTGTGAATTGTATGGATATATATATTGTATGGGATGAAAAATATGGGAGTATGGAAAGTATGATATGATTTCGATGATGATGTGAAGAAATGGGTTGTTTGTATTTATGATGTGAAGAAATGGGTTGTTCGTGTTTATGATGTGAAGAAATGGGTTGTTTGTATTTATGATGTGAAGAAATGGGTTGTTCGTGCTTATGATGTGAAGAAATGGATTGTTTGTATATATGTTGTGAAGAAAATGAGTTGTTTGTGATTATGATGAATGTAATACAGGTTATTTTTGATGTAAAAGATTATATGGTGAATGTTTGTATTTAGGAAATGTCCTAGTTACAGACGGAATGCTGCCGAAATTTTTATAGGTATGTATAAAAAAAAATTTAGAACACTTTATTTTAGCTTAGTGCATAAATGTAAGTTAAAGTATAGACTTCACCACTTTTCAAAAGATCCTTGGCACGAAATCCTATGACAAACTTATGGATAAATATGTCATAGGTCGGGGCGTTACAACTCATGAGTTGAGCCTCAATACGTAAGATTAATTGTATAGTGTTTTAACTTTAAGATAAAAAATTATTTTAATGATAGTTCCAAATTTTAATAATTGGATATTTATTTTATAATTATTTTGTAAAATTAATAGATTAAATTAGTTAATCTAAGATAATTTTTTAATAACATTAATAAAGATCATAGACCTCTACTCTTGGGTGGGGCCTCAATACATACAAATAAATTGTTAGTATTTTAACTTAAAAATAAAAAATTATTTTAACTGTAGTTTAGAATTTTGATAACAGAATTTTTATTTAATAATTATTTCGTAAAATTAATAGATTAATTAATTAATCTAAGATAATTTTAATGAGACTAATCAAGATCGTACACCTGTACTCATGAGTTGAGCCTCAACACGTAACATTAATTAAATTAGTTAATCTAAGATAATTTTTTAATAACATTAAGAAGGATCGTAGATCTGTACTCATGGGTTGGGCCTCATTACATACAAATAATTGGTTAGTATTATAACTTAAAAATAAAAAATTATTTTAACGATAGTTCCAAATTTTAATAATTGGATATTTATTTAATAATTATTTTTTGAAATTAATAGATTAAATTAGTTAATCTAAGATAATGTTTTAATAACATTAATCAAGATCGTAGACCACTACTCATGGGTTGGGCCTCAATACATACAACTAAATTGTTAGGATTTTAACTTTAAAATAAAAAATTATTTTAACTGTAGTTTAGAATTTTGATAACTGAATTTCTATCTAATAATTATTTAGTAAAATTAATAGATTAATTAATTAATCTAAGATAATTTAAATGAGACTAATCAAGATTATACACCTGTACTCATGAGTTTGGCCTCAATACGTAAGATTAATTGGTTAGTGTTTTAACTTTAAAATGGAAAATTATTTTAACGATAGTTCCAAATTTTAATAATTGGATATTTATTTAATAATTATTTTGTGAAATTAATAGATTAAATTAGTTAATCTAAGATAATGTTTTAATAACATTAATCAAGATCGTAGACCTCTACCCATGGGTTGGGCCTCAATACATACAAATAAATTGTTAGTATTTTAACTTAAAAATAAAAAATTATTTTAACAGTAGTTTAGAATTTTGATAACTGAATTTTTATTTAATAATTATTTCGTAAAATTAATAGATTAATTAATTAATCTAAGATAATTTTAATGAGACTAATCAAGATCGTACACCTGTACTCATGAGTAGGGCCTCAATACGTAAGATTAATTGGTTAGTGTTTTAACTTAAAAATAAAAAATTATTTTAACTGTAGTTTAGAATTTTGATAACTGAATTTTTATTTAATAATTATTTCGTAAAAATAATAGATTAATTAATTAATCTAAGATAATTTTAATGACACTAATCAAGATCGTACACCTGTACTCATGAGTTGAGCCTCAACACGTAAGATTAATTGGTTAGTGTTATAACTTTAAAATGAAAAATTATTTTAACGATAGTTCCAAATTTTAATAATTGGATATTTATTTAATAATTATTTTGTGAAATTAATAGATTAAATTAGTTAATCTAAATAATGTTTTAATAACATTAATCAAGATCGTAGACCTCTACTCATGGGTTGGGCCCCAATACATCCAAATAAATTGTTAGTATTTTAACTTAAAAATAAAAAATTATGTTAACTGTTTTTTAGAATTTTGATAACTGAATTTTTATTTAATAATTATTTCGTACAATTAATAGATTAATTAATTAATCTAAGATAATTTTAATGACACTAATCAAGATCGTACACCTGTACTCATGAGTTGAGCCTCAACACGTAAGATTAATTAGTTAGTTTTTTAACTTTAAAATGAAAAATTATTTTAACGGTAGTTCCAAATTTTAATAATTGGATATTTATTTAATAATTATTTTGTGAAATTAATAGATTAAATTAGTTAATCTAAGATAATTTTTTAATAACATTAATCAAGATCGTAGACCTCTACTCATGGGTTGGGCCTCAATACATGCAAATAAATTGTTAGTATTTTAACTTAAAGTTAGTATTTTAACTTTAAGATAAAAAATTATTTTAACGATAGTTCCAAATTTTAATAATTGAATATTGGTTTTATAATTATTTTGTGAATTTAATAGATTAAATTAGTTAATCTAAGATATTTTTTTAATAACATTAATCATGTTCATAGACCTCTACTCATGGGTTGGGCCTCAATACATACAAATAAATTGTTAGTATCTTAACTTAAAAATAAAAAATTATTTTAACTGTTGTTTAGAATTTTGATAACTGAATTTTTATTTAATAATTATTTCGTAAAATTAATAGATTAATCAATTAATCTAAGATAATTTTAATGACACTAATCAAGATCGTACACCTGTCCTCATGAGTTGGGTCTCAATACGTAAGATTAATTGGTTAGTTTTTTAACTCTAAGATAAAAAATTATTTTAACGACAGTTCCAAATTTTAATAATTGGATATTTATTTAATAATTATTTTGTGAAATTAATAGATTAAATTAGTTAATCTAAATAATGTTTTAATAACATTAATCAAGATCGTAGACCTCTACTCATGGGTTGGGCCCCAATACATCCAAATAAATTGTTAGTATTTTAACTTAAAAATAAAAAATTATGTTAACTGTTTTTTAGAATTTTGATAACTGAATTTTTATTTAATAATTATTTTGTGAAATTAATACATTAATTAATTAATCTAAGATAATTTTAATGACACTAATCAAGATCGTACACCTGTACTCAAGAGTTGAGCATCAACACGTAAGATTAATTGGTTAGTGTTTCAACTTTAAAATGAAAATTTATTTTAACGATAGTTCCAAATTTTAATAATTGGATATTTATTTAATAATTATTTTGTGAAATTAATAGATTAAATTAGTTAATCTAAGATAATTTTTTAATAACATTAATCAAGATCGTAGACCTCTACTCATGGGTTGGGCCTCAATACATGCAAATAAATTGTTAGTATTTTAACTTAAAGTTAGTATTTTAACTTTAAGATAAAAAATTATTTTAACGATAGTTCCAAATTTTAATAATTGAATATTGGTTTTATAATTATTTTGTGAATTTAATAGATTAAATTAGTTAATCTAAGATAATTTTTTAATAACATTAATCAAGATCGTAGACCTCTACTCATGGGTTGGGCCTCAATACATACAAATAAATTGTTAGTATTTTAACTTAAAAATAAAAAATTATTTTAACTGTAGTTTAGAATTTTGATAACTGAATTTTTATTTAATAATTATTTCGTACAATTAATAGATTAATTAATTAATCTAAGATAATTTTAATGACGCTAATCAAGATCGTACACCTGTCCTCATGAGTTGGGCCTCAATACGTAAGATTAATTGGTTAGTTTTTTAACTCTAAGATAAAAAATTATTTTAACGACAGTTCCAAATTTTAATAATTGGATATTTATTTAATAATTATTTTGTGAAATTAATAGATTAAATTAGTTAATCTAAGATAATTTTTTAATAACATTAATCAAGATCGTAGACCTCTACTCATGGGTTGGGCCTCAATACATGCAAATAAATTGTTAGTATTTTAACTTAAAAATAAAAAATTATTTTAACTGTAGTTTAGAATTTTGATAACTGAATTTTTATTTAATAATTATTTCGTACAATTAATAGATTAATTAATTAATCTAAGATAATTTTAATGACACTAATCAAGATCGTACACCTGTACTCATGAGTTGAGCCTCAACACGTAAGATTAATTAGTTAGTGTTTTAACTTTAAAATGAAAAATTATTTTAACGGTAGTTCCAAATTTTAATAATTGGATATTTATTTAATAATTATTTTGTGAAATTAATAGATTAAATTAGTTAATCTAAGATAATTTTTTAATAACATTAATCAAGATCGTAGACCTCTACTCATGGGTTGGGCCTCAATACATGCAAATAAATTGTTAGTATTTTAACTTAAAGTTAGTATTTTAACTTTAAGATAAAAAATTATTTTAACGATAGTTCCAAATTTTAATAATTGAATATTGGTTTTATAATTATTTTGTGAATTTAATAGATTAAATTAGTTAATCTAAGATATTTTTTTAATAACATTAATCATGTTCATAGACCTCTACTCATGGGTTGGGCCTCAATACATACAAATAAATTGTTAGTATCTTAACTTAAAAATAAAAAATTATTTTAACTGTTGTTTAGAATTTTGATAACTGAATTTTTATTTAATAATTATTTCGTAAAATTAATAGATTAATCAATTAATCTAAGATAATTTTAATGACACTAATCAAGATCGTACACCTGTCCTCATGAGTTGGGTCTCAATACGTAAGATTAATTGGTTAGTTTTTTAACTCTAAGATAAAAAATTATTTTAACGACAGTTCCAAATTTTAATAATTGGATATTTATTTAATAATTATTTTGTGAAATTAATAGATTAAATTAGTTAATCTAAATAATGTTTTAATAACATTAATCAAGATCGTAGACCTCTACTCATGGGTTGGGCCCCAATACATCCAAATAAATTGTTAGTATTTTAACTTAAAAATAAAAAATTATGTTAACTGTTTTTTAGAATTTTGATAACTGAATTTTTATTTAATAATTATTTTGTGAAATTAATACATTAATTAATTAATCTAAGATAATTTTAATGACACTAATCAAGATCGTACACCTGTACTCAAGAGTTGAGCATCAACACGTAAGATTAATTGGTTAGTGTTTCAACTTTAAAATGAAAATTTATTTTAACGATAGTTCCAAATTTTAATAATTGGATATTTATTTAATAATTATTTTGTGAAATTAATAGATTAAATTAGTTAATCTAAGATAATTTTTTAATAACATTAATCAAGATCGTAGACCTCTACTCATGGGTTGGGCCTCAATACATGCAAATAAATTGTTAGTATTTTAACTTAAAGTTAGTATTTTAACTTTAAGATAAAAAATTATTTTAACGATAGTTCCAAATTTTAATAATTGAATATTGGTTTTATAATTATTTTGTGAATTTAATAGATTAAATTAGTTAATCTAAGATAATTTTTTAATAACATTAATCAAGATCGTAGACCTCTACTCATGGGTTGGGCCTCAATACATACAAATAAATTGTTAGTATTTTAACTTAAAAATAAAAAATTATTTTAACTGTAGTTTAGAATTTTGATAACTGAATTTTTATTTAATAATTATTTCGTACAATTAATAGATTAATTAATTAATCTAAGATAATTTTAATGACGCTAATCAAGATCGTACACCTGTCCTCATGAGTTGGGTCTCAATACGTAAGATTAATTGGTTAGTTTTTTAACTCTAAGATAAAAAATTATTTTAACGACAGTTCCAAATTTTAATAATTGGATATTTATTTAATAATTATTTTGTGAAATTAATAGATTAAATTAGTTAATCTAAGATAATTTTTTAATAACATTAATCAAGATCGTAGACCTCTACTCATGGGTTGGGCCTCAATACATGCAAATAAATTGTTAGTATTTTAACTTAAAGTTAGTATTTTAACTTTAAGATAAAAAATTATTTTAACGATAGTTCCAAATTTTAATAATTGAATATTGGTTTTATAATTATTTTGTGAATTTAATAGATTAAATTAGTTAATCTAAGATATTTTTTTAATAACATTAATCATGTTCATAGACCTCTACTCATGGGTTGGGCCTCAATACATACAAATAAATTGTTAGTATCTTAACTTAAAAATAAAAAATTATTTTAACTGTTGTTTAGAATTTTGATAACTGAATTTTTATTTAATAATTATTTCGTAAAATTAATAGATTAATCAATTAATCTAAGATAATTTTAATGACACTAATCAAGATCGTACACCTGTCCTCATGAGTTGGGTCTCAATACGTAAGATTAATTGGTTAGTTTTTTAACTCTAAGATAAAAAATTATTTTAACGACAGTTCCAAATTTTAATAATTGGATATTTATTTAATAATTATTTTGTGAAATTAATAGATTAAATTAGTTAATCTAAATAATGTTTTAATAACATTAATCAAGATCGTAGACCTCTACTCATGGGTTGGGCCCCAATACATCCAAATAAATTGTTAGTATTTTAACTTAAAAATAAAAAATTATGTTAACTGTTTTTTAGAATTTTGATAACTGAATTTTTATTTAATAATTATTTTGTGAAATTAATACATTAATTAATTAATCTAAGATAATTTTAATGACACTAATCAAGATCGTACACCTGTACTCAAGAGTTGAGCATCAACACGTAAGATTAATTGGTTAGTGTTTCAACTTTAAAATGAAAATTTATTTTAACGATAGTTCCAAATTTTAATAATTGGATATTTATTTAATAATTATTTTGTGAAATTAATAGATTAAATTAGTTAATCTAAGATAATTTTTTAATAACATTAATCAAGATCGTAGACCTCTACTCATGGGTTGGGCCTCAATACATGCAAATAAATTGTTAGTATTTTAACTTAAAGTTAGTATTTTAACTTTAAGATAAAAAATTATTTTAACGATAGTTCCAAATTTTAATAATTGAATATTGGTTTTATAATTATTTTGTGAATTTAATAGATTAAATTAGTTAATCTAAGATAATTTTTTAATAACATTAATCAAGATCGTAGACCTCTACTCATGGGTTGGGCCTCAATACATACAAATAAATTGTTAGTATTTTAACTTAAAAATAAAAAATTATTTTAACTGTAGTTTAGAATTTTGATAACTGAATTTTTATTTAATAATTATTTCGTACAATTAATAGATTAATTAATTAATCTAAGATAATTTTAATGACGCTAATCAAGATCGTACACCTGTCCTCATGAGTTGAGCCTCAATACGTAAGATTAATTGGTTAGTTTTTTAACTCTAAGATAAAAAATTATTTTAACGACAGTTCCAAATTTTAATAATTGGATATTTATTTAATAATTATTTTGTGAAATTAATAGATTAAATTAGTTAATCTAAGATAATTTTTTAATAACATTAATCAAGATCGTAGACCTCTACTCATGGGTTGGGCCTCAATACATACAAATAAATTGTTAGTATTTGAACTTAAAAATAAAAAATTATTTTAACTGTAGTTTAGAATTTTGATAACTGAATTTTTATTTAATAATTATTTCGTACAATTAATAGATTAATTAATTAATCTAAGATAATTTTAATGACACTAATCAAGATCGTACACCTGTACTCATGAGTTGAGCCTCAACACGTAAGATTAATTAGTTAGTGTTTTAACTTTAAAATGAAAAATTATTTTAACGGTAGTTCCAAATTTTAATAATTGGATATTTATTTAATAAATATTTTGTGAAATTAATAGATTAAATTAGTTAATCTAAGATAATTTTTTAATAACATTAATCAAGATCGTAGACCTCTACCCATGGGTTGGGCCCCATTACATGCAAATAAATTGTTAGTATTTTAACTTAAAGTTAGTATTTTAACTTTAAGATAAAAAATTATTTTAACGATAGTTCCAAATTTTAATAATTGAATATTGGTTTTATAATTATTTTGTGAATTTAATAGATTAAATTAGTTAATCTAAGATATTTTTTTAATAACATTAATCTAGTTCATAGACCTCTACTCATGGGTTGGGCCTCAATACATACAAATAAATTGTTAGTATCCTAACTTAAAAATAAAAAATTATTTTAACTGTTGGTTAGAATTTTGATAACTGAATTTTTATTTAATAATTATTTCGTAAAATTAATAGATTAATCAATTAATCTAAGATAATTTTAATGACACTAATCAAGATCGTACACCTGTACTCATGAGTTGAGCCTCAACACGTAAGATTAATTGGTTAGTGTTTTAACTTTAACATGAAAAATTATTTTAACGATAGTTCCAAATTTTAATAGTTGGATATTTATTTAATAATTATTTTGTGAAATTAATAGATTAAATTAGTTAATCTAAGATAATTTTTTAATAACATTAATCAAGATCGTAGACCTCTACTCATGGGTTGGGCCTCAATACATACAAATAAATTGTTAGTATTTTAACTTAAAAATAAAAAATTATTTTAACTGTAGTTTAGAATTTTGATAACTGAATTTTTATTTAATAATTATTTCGTAAAATTAATAGATTAATTAATTAATCTAAGATAATTTTAATGAGACTAATCAAGAGTTGGGCCTCATTACATACAAATAATTTGTTAGTATTCTAACTTAAAAATAAAAAATTATTTTAACTGCAGTTTAGAATTTTGATAACTGAATTTTTATTTAATAATTATTTCGTCAAAATAATAGATTAATTAATTAATCTAAGATAATTTTAATAACACTAATCAAGATCGTACACCTGTACTCATGAGTTGAGCCTCAATACGTAAGAATAATTGGTTAGTGTTTTAACTTTAAGATGAAAAATTATTTTAACGATAGTTCTAAATTTTAATAATTGGATATTTATTTAATAAATATTTTGTGAAATTAATAGATTAAATTAGTTGATCTAAGATAATGTTTTAATAACATTAATCAAGATCCTAGATCTCTACTCATGGATTGGGCCTCAATACATACAAATAAATTGTTAGTATTTTAACTTTTAAATAAAAAATTATTTTAACAGTAGTTTAGAATTTTGATAAATGAATTTCTATCTAATAATTATTTTGTAAAATTAATAGATTAATTAATTAATCTAAGATAATTTAAATGAGACAAATCAAGATTGTACACCTGTACTCATGAGTTTGGCCTCAATACGTAAGATTAATTGGTTAGTGTTTTAACTTTAAAAGTGAAAATTATTTTAACGATAGTTCCAAATTTTAATAATTGGATATTTATTTAATAATTATTTTGTGAAATTAATAGATTAAATTAGTTAATCTAAGATAATGTTTTAATAACATTAATCAAGATCGTAGACCTCTACTCATGGGTTGGGCCTCAATACATACAAATAAATTGTTAGTATTTTAACTTAAAAATAAAAAAATTATTTTAACAGTAGTTTAGAATTTTGATAACTGAATTTTTATTTAATAATTATTTCGTAAAATTAATAGATTAATTAATTAATCTAAGATAATTTTAATGAGACTAATCAAGATCGTACACCTGTACTCATGAGTAGGGCCTCAATACGTAAGATTAATTGGTTAGTGTTTTAACTTAAAAATAAAAAATTATTTTAACTGTAGTTTAGAATTTTGTTAACTGAATTTTTATTTAATAATTATTTCGTAAAAATAATAGATTAATTAATTAATCTAAGATAATTTTAATGACACTAATCATGATCGTACTGCTGTACTCATGAGTTGAGCCTCAACACGTAAGATTAATTGGTTAGTGTTTTAACTTTAAAATGAAAAATTATTTTAACGATAGTTCCAAATTTTAATAATTGGATATTTATTTTATAATTATTTTGTGAAATTAATAGATTAAATTAGTTAATCTAAATATTATTTTAATAACATTAATCAAGATCGTAGACCTGTACTCATGAGTTGAGCCTCAACACGTAAGATTAATTAAATTAGTTAATCTAACATAATTTTTTAATGACATTAAGCAGGATCGTAGATCTGTACTCGTGGGTTGGGCCTCATTACATACAAATAATTGGTTAGTATTATAACTTAAAAATAAAAAATTATTTTAACTGTAGTTTAGAATTTTGATAACTGAATTTTTATTTAATAATTATTTCGTAAAATTAATAGATTAATTAATTAATCTAAGAAAATTTTAATAACAGTAATCAACATCGTACACCTGTACTCATGAGTTGAGCCTCAATACGTAAGAATAATTGGTTAGTGTTTTAACTTTAAGATGAAAAATTATTTTAACGATAGTTCTAAATTTTAATAATCGGATATTTATTTTATAATAATTTTGTGAATTTAATAGATTAAATTGGTTAATCTAAGAAAATTTTTTAATAACATTAATCAAGATCCTAGACCTCTACTCATGGGTTGGGCCTCAATACATACAAATAAATTTTTAGTATTTTCACTTTAAAATAAAAAATTATTTTAACTGTAGTTTAGAATTTTGATAACAGAATTTCTATCTAATAATTATTTAGTAAAATTAAAAGATTAATTAATTAATCTAAGATAATTTAAATGAGACTAATCAAGATTGTACACCTGTACTCATGAGTTTGGCCTCAATACGTAAGATTAATTGGTTAGTGTTGTTAGTATCTTAACTTAAAAATAAAAAATTATTTTAACTGTTGTTTAGAATTTTGATAACTGAATTTTTATTTAATAACTATTTCGTAAAAATAATAGATTAATTAATTAATCTAAGATAATATTAATGACACTAATCAAGATCGTACACCTGTACTCATGAGTTGAGCCTCAATACGTAAGATTAATTGGTTAGTTTTTTAACTCTAAGATAAAAAATTATTTTAACGACAGTTCCAAATTTTAATAATTGGATATTTATTTAATAATTATTTTGTGAAATTAATAGATTAAATTAGTTAATCTAAGATAATTTTTTAATAACATTAATCAAGATCGTAGACCTCTACTCATGGGTTGGGGCTCAATACATACAAATAAATTGTTAGTATTTTAACTTAAAAATAAAAAATTATTTTAACTGTAGTTTAGAATTTTGATAACTGAATTTTTATTTAATAATTATTTCGTACAATTAATAGATTAATTAATTAATCTAAGATAATTTTAATGACGCTAATCAAGATCGTACACCTGTACTCATGAGTTGAGCCTCAACACGTAAGATTAATTAGTTAGTGTTTTAACTTTAAAATGAAAAATTATTTTAACGGTAATTCCAAATTTTAATAATTGGATATTTATTTAATAAATATTTTGTGAAATTAATAGATTAAATTAGTTAATCTAAGATAATTTTTTAATAACATTAATCAAGATCGTAGACCTCTACCCATGGGTTGGGCCCCATTACATGCAAATAAATTGTTAGTATTTTAACTTAAAGTTAGTATTTTAACTTTAAGATAAAAAATTATTTTAACGATAGTTCCAAATTTTAATAATTGAATATTGGTTTTATAATTATTTTGTGAATTTAATAGATTAAATTAGTTAATCTAAGATATTTTTTTAATAACATTAATCTAGTTCATAGACCTCTACTCATGGGTTGGGCCTCAATACATACAAATAAATTGTTAGTATCCTAACTTAAAAATAAAAAATTATTTTAACTGTTGTTTAGAATTTTGATAACTGAATTTTTATTTAATAATTATTTCGTAAAATTAATAGATTAATCAATTAATCTAAGATAATTTTAATGACACTAATCAAGATCGTACACCTGTACTCATGAGTTGAGCCTCAACACGTAAGATTAATTAGTTAGTGTTTTAACTTTAAAATGAAAAATTATTTTAACGGTAGTTCCAAATTTTAATAATTGGATATTTATTTAATAAATATTTTGTGAAATTAATAGATTAAATTAGTTAATCTAAGATAATTTTTTAATAACATTAATCAAGATCGTAGACCTCTACCCATGGGTTGGGCCCCATTACATGCAAATAAATTGTTAGTATTTTAACTTAAAGTTAGTATTTTAACTTTAAGATAAAAAATTATTTTAACGATAGTTCCAAATTTTAATAATTGAATATTGGTTTTATAATTATTTTGTGAATTTAATAGATTAAATTAGTTAATCTAAGATAATTTTTTAATAACATTAATCAAGATCGTAGACCTCTACTCATGGGTTGGGCCTCAATACATACAAATAAATTGTTAGTATTTTAACTTAAAAATAAAAAATTATTTTAACTGTAGTTTAGAATTTTGATAACTGAATTTTTATTTAATAATTATTTCGTACAATTAATAGATTAATTAATTAATCTAAGATAATTTTAATGACGCTAATCAAGATCGTACACCTGTCCTCATGAGTTGGGCCTCAATACGTAAGATTAATTGGTTAGTTTTTTAACTCTAAGATAAAAAATTATTTTAACGACAGTTCCAAATTTTAATAATTGGATATTTATTTAATAATTATTTTGTGAAATTAATAGATTAAATTAGTTAATCTAAGATAATTTTTTAATAACATTAATCAAGATCGTAGACCTCTACTCATGGGTTGGGCCTCAATACATACAAATAAATTGTTAGTATTTTAACTTAAAAATAAAAAATTATTTTAACTGTAGTTTAGAATTTTGATAACTGAATTTTTATTTAATAATTATTTCGTAAAATTAATAGATTAATTAATTAATCTAAGATAATTTTAATGAGACTAATCAAGAGTTGGGCCTCATTACATACAAATAATTTGTTAGTATTCTAACTTAAAAATAAAAAATTATTTTAACTGCAGTTTAGAATTTTGATAACTGAATTTTTATTTAATAATTATTTCGTCAAAATAATAGATTAATTAATTAATCTAAGATAATTTTAATAACACTAATCAAGATCGTACACCTGTACTCATGAGTTGAGCCTCAATACGTAAGAATAATTGGTTAGTGTTTTAACTTTAAGATGAAAAATTATTTTAACTATAGTTCTAAATTTTAATAATTGGATATTTATTTAATAAATATTTTGTGAAATTAATAGATTAAATTAGTTGATCTAAGATAATGTTTTAATAACATTAATCAAGATCCTAGATCTCTACTCATGGATTGGGCCTCAATACATACAAATAAATTGTTAGTATTTTAACTTTAAAATAAAAAATTATTTTAACAGTAGTTTAGAATTTTGATAACTGAATTTCTATCTAATAATTATTTTGTAAAATTAATAGATTAATTAATTAATCTAAGATAATTTAAATGAGATAAATCAAGATTGTACACCTGTACTCATGAGTTTGGCCTCAATACGTAAGATTAATTGGTTAGTGTTTTAACTTTAAAAGTGAAAATTATTTTAACGATAGTTCCAAATTTTAATAATTGGATATTTATTTAATAATTATTTTGTGAAATTAATAGATTAAATTAATTAATCTAAGATAATGTTTTAATAACATTAATCAAGATCGTAGACCTCTACTCATGGGTTGGGCCTCAATACATACAAATAAATTGTTAGTATTTTAACTTAAAAATAAAAAAATTATTTTAACAGTAGTTTAGAATTTTGATAACTGAATTTTTATTTAATAATTATTTCGTAAAATTAATAGATTAATTAATTAATCTAAGATAATTTTAATGAGACTAATCAAGATCGTACACCTGTACTCATGAGTAGGGCCTCAATACGTAAGATTAATTGGTTAGTATTTTAACTTAAAAATAAAAAATTATTTTAACTGTAGTTTAGAATTTTGATAACTGAATTTTTATTTAATAATTATTTTGTAAAATTAATAGATTAATTAATTAATCTAAGATAATTTTAATGAGACTAATCAAGATCGTACACCTGTACTCATGAGTTGAGCCTCAACACGTAAGATTAATTAAATTAGTTAATCTAAGATAATTTTTTAATAACATTAAGCAGGATCGTAGATCTGTACTCGTGGGTTGGCCTCATTACATACAAATAATTGGTTAGTATTATAACTTAAAAATAAAAAATTATTTTAACTGTAGTTTAGAATTTTGATAACTGAATTTTTATTTAATAATTATTTCGTAAA
Organism: Annona cherimola; assembly: GCA_030490835.1. Taxonomy (NCBI): domain Eukaryota; kingdom Viridiplantae; phylum Streptophyta; class Magnoliopsida; order Magnoliales; family Annonaceae; genus Annona; species Annona cherimola. The sequence goes on from JASFXW010000077.1 coordinate 74,891, forward strand.
ATTAATAGATTAATTAATTAATCTAAGATAATTTTAATAACAGTAATCAACATCGTACACCTGTACTCATGAGTTGAGCCTCAATACGTAAGAATAATTGGTTAGTGTTTTAACTTTAAGATGAAAAATTATTTTAACGATAGTTCTAAATTTTAATAATCGGATATTTATTTTATAATAATTTTGTGAATTTAATAGATTAAATTGGTTAATCTAAGAAAAATTTTTAATAACATTAATCAAGATCCTAGACCTCTACTCATGGGTTGGGCCTCAATACATACAAATAAATTTTTAGTATTTTCACTTTAAAATAAAAAATTATTTTAACTGTAGTTTAGAATTTTGATAACAGAATTTCTATCTAATAATTATTTAGTAAAATTAAAAGATTAATTAATTAATCTAAGATAATTTAAATGAGACTAATCAAGATTGTACACCTGTACTCATGAGTTTGGCCTCAATACGTAAGATTAATTGGTTAGTGTTGTTAGTATCTTAACTTAAAAATAAAAAATTATTTTAACTGTTGTTTAGAATTTTGATAACTGAATTTTTATTTAATAACTATTTCGTAAAAATAATAGATTAATTAATTAATCTAAGATAATATTAATGACACTAATCAAGATCGTACACCTGTACTCATGAGTTGAGCCTCAATACGTAAGATTAATTGTTTAGTGTTTTAACTTTAAGATAAAAAATTATTTTAACGATAGTTCAAAATTTTAATAATTGGATATTTATTTTATAATTATTTTGTGAAATTAATAGATTAAATTAGTTAATCTAAGATAATTTTTTAATAACATTAATAAAGATCATAGACCTCTACTCATGGGTGGGGCCTCAATACATACAAATAAATTGTTAGTATTTTAACTTAAAAATAAAAAATTATTTTAACTGTAGTTTAGAATTTTGATAACTGAATTTTTATTTAATAATTATTTTGTAAAATTAATAGATTAATTAATTAATCTAAGATAATTTTAATGAGACTAATCAAGATCGTACACCTGTACTCATGAGTTGAGCCTCAACACGTAAGATTAATTAAATTAGTTAATCTAAGATAATTTTTTAATAACATTAAGCAGGATCGTAGATCTGTACTCGTGGGTTGGGCCTCATTACATACAAATAATTGGTTAGTATTATAACTTAAAAATAAAAAATTATTTTAACTGTAGTTTAGAATTTTGATAACTGAATTTTTATTTAATAATTATTTCGTAAAATTAATAGATTAATTAATTAATCTAAGATAATTTTAATAACAGTAATCAACATCGTACACCTGTACTCATGAGTTGAGCCTCAATACGTAAGAATAATTGGTTAGTGTTTTAACTTTAAGATGAAAAATTATTTTAACGATAGTTCTAAATTTTAATAATCGGATATTTATTTTATAATAATTTTGTGAATTTAATAGATTAAATTGGTTAATCTAAGAAAAATTTTTAATAACATTAATCAAGATCCTAGACCTCTACTCATGGGTTGGGCCTCAATACATACAAATAAATTTTTAGTATTTTCACTTTAAAATAAAAAATTATTTTAACTGTAGTTTAGAATTTTGATAACAGAATTTCTATCTAATAATTATTTAGTAAAATTAAAAGATTAATTAATTAATCTAAGATAATTTAAATGAGACTAATCAAGATTGTACACCTGTACTCATGAGTTTGGCCTCAATACGTAAGATTAATTGGTTAGTGTTGTTAGTATCTTAACTTAAAAATAAAAAATTATTTTAACTGTTGTTTAGAATTTTGATAACTGAATTTTTATTTAATAACTATTTCGTAAAAATAATAGATTAATTAATTAATCTAAGATAATATTAATGACACTAATCAAGATCGTACACCTGTACTCATGAGTTGAGCCTCAATACGTAAGATTAATTGTTTAGTGTTTTAACTTTAAGATAAAAAATTATTTTAACGATAGTTCCAAATTTTAATAATTGGATATTTATTTTATAATTATTTTGTGAAATTAATAGATTAAATTAGTTAATCTAAGATAATTTTTTAATAACATTAATAAAGATCATAGACCTCTACTTATGGGTGGGGCCTCAATACATACAAATAAATTGTTAGTATTTTAACTTAAAAATAAAAAATTATTTTAACTGTAGTTAAAATTTTGATAACAGAATTTTTATTTAATAATTATTTTGTAAAATTAATAGATTAATTAATTAATCTAAGATAATTTTAATGAGACTAATCAAGATCGTACACCTGTACTCATGAGTTGAGCCTCAACACGTAAGATTAATTAAATTAGTTAATCTAAGATAATTTTTTAATAACATTAAGCAGGATCGTAGATCTGTACTCTTGGGTTGGGCCTCATTACATACAAATAATTGGTTAGTATTATAACTTAAAAATAAAAAATTATTTTAACTGTAGTTTAGAATTTTGATAACTGAATTTTTATTTAATAATTATTTCGTAAAATTAATAGATTAATTAATTAATCTAAGATAATTTTAATAACAGTAATCAACATCGTACACCTGTACTCATGAGTTGAGCCTCAATACGTAAGAATAATTGGTTACTGTTTTAACTTTAAGATGAAAAATTATTTTAACGATAGTTATAAATTTTAATAATCGGATATTTATTTTATAATAATTTGTTGAATTTAATAGATTAAATTGGTTAATCTAAGAAAATTTTTTAATAACATTAATCAAGATCGTAGACCTCTACTCATGGGTTGGGCCTCAATACATACAAATAAATTGTTAGTATTTTAACTTTAAAATAAAAAATTATTTTAACTGTAGTTTAGAATTTTGATAACTGAATTTCTATCTAATAATTATTTAGTAAAATTAATAGATTAATTAATTAATCTAAGATAATTTAAATGAGACTAATCAAGATTGTACACCTGTACTCTTGAGTTTGGCCTCAATACGTAAGATTAATTGGTTAGTGTTGTTAGTATCTTAACTTAAAAATAAAAAATTATTTTAACTGTTGTTTAGAATTTTGATAACTGAATTTTTATTTAATAACTATATCGTAAAAATAATAGATTAATTAATTAATCTAAGATAATATTAATGACACTAATAAAGATCGTACACCTGTACTCATGAGTTGAGCCTCAATACGTAAGATTAATTGTTTAGTGTTTTAACTTTAAGATAAAAAATTATTTTAACGATAGTTCCAAAATTTAATAATTGGATATTTATTTTATAATTATTTGGTGAAATTAATAGATTAAATTAGTTAATCTAAGATAATTTTTTAATAACATTAATAAAGATCATAGACCTCTACTCATGGGTGGGGCCTCAATACATACAAATAAATTGTTAGTATTTTAACTTAAAAATAAAAAATTATTTTAACTGTAGTTTAGAATTTTGATAACAAAATTTTTATTTAATAATTATTTTGTAAAATTAATAGATTAATTAATTAATCTAAGGTAATTTTAATTAGACTAATCAAGATCGTACACCTGTACTCATGAGTTGAGCCTCAACACGTAAGATTAATTAAATTAGTTAATCTAAGATAATTTTTTAATAACATTAAGCAGGATCGTAGATCTGTACTCTTGGGTTGGGCCTCATTACATACAAATAATTGGTTAGTATTATAACTTAAAAATAAAAAATTACTTTAACTGTAGTTTAGAATTTTGATAACTGAATTTTTACTTAATAATTATTTCGTAAAATTAATAGATTAATTAATTAATCTAAGATAATTTTAATAACAGTAATCAACATCGTACACCTGTACTCATGATTTGAGCCTCAATACGTAAGAATAATTGGTTAGTGTTTTAACTTTAAGATGAAAAATTATTTTAACGATAGTTCTAAATTTTAATAATCGGATATTTATTTTATAATAATTTTGTGAATTTAATAGATTAAATTGGTTAATCTAAGAAATTTTTTTAATAACATTAATCAAGATCGTAGACCTCTACTCATGGGTTGGGCCTCAATACATACAAATAAATTGTTAGTATTTTAACTTAAAAATAAAAAATTATTTTAACTGTAGTTTAGAATTTTGATAACTGAATTTTTATTTAATAATTATTTCGTAAAATTAATAGATTAATTAATTAATCTAAGATAATTTTAATGACACTAATCAAGATCGTACATCTGTACTCATGAGTTGAGCCTCAACACGTAAGATTAATTAGTTAGTGTTTTAACTTTAAAATGAAAAATTATTTTAACGATAGTTCCAAATTTTAATAATTGGATATTTATTTAATAATTATTTTTTGAAATTAATAGATTAAATTAGTTAATCTAAATAATGTTTTAATAACATTAATCAAGATCGTAGACCTCTACTCATGGGTTGGGCCCCAATACATCCAAATAAATTGTTAGTATTTTAACTTAAAAATAAAAAATTATGTTAACTGTTTTTTAGAATTTTGATAACTGAATTTTTATTTAATAATTATTTTGTGAAATTAATAGATTAATTAATTAATCTAAGATAATTTTAATAACAGTAATCAACATCGTACACCTGTACTCATGAGTTGAGCCTCAATACGTAAGAATAATTGGTTACTGTTTTAACTTTAAGATGAAAAATTATTTTAACGATAGTTCTAAATTTTAATAATCGGATATTTATTTTATAATAATTTTGTGAATTTAATAGATTAAATTGGTTAATCTAAGAAAATTTTTTAATAACATTAATCAAGATCCTAGACCTCTACTCATGGGTTGGGCCTCAATACATACAAATAAATTGTTAGTATTTTAACTTTAAAATAAAAAATTATTTTAACTGTAGTTTAGAATTTTGATAACTGAATTTCTATCTAATAATTATTTAGTAAAATTAATAGATTAATTAATTAATCTAAGATAATTTAAATGAGACTAATCAAGATTGTACACCTGTACTCTTGAGTTTGGCCTCAATACGTAAGATTAATTGGTTAGTGTTGTTAGTATCTTAACTTAAAAATAAAAAATTATTTTAACTGTTGTTTAGAATTTTCATAACTGAATTTTTATTTAATAACTATTTCGTAAAAATAATAGATTAATTAATTAATCTAAGATAATATTAATGACACTAATCAAGATCGTACACCTGTACTCATGTAGAGCCCGGTCCTTAAAAAAAAAAAAAAAAAAAATTGCTGCTACATGTGCACCACGTTTTTGGTGCACGTGCAGAGCACCAAACAAAAAGGGGTGTAAAAAGGAGAGAGCTCGAGCAGGCTCTCGAAACAGAGCCAAAACAGAAAAAAAAAAAAAACGGGAAAGGAGAAAGAGGAAGAAAGAAGAAGAAGAAAGGAAGAAAGAGAAGGAGAAGGAAGAAGAGAGGGGAGGGGAGCTTGCATCCACGCCGCCGGCCACGTCACTGTTCACGCCGCCGTCGCCGCCGGGTCGCCGGAGGTAAGGAAGAAACGATTAATTTTGTTGGGTTTTTCATTTTTATCCCAAATCATGCAATAAACATAGGGTTTTGCTAAAATACCTTAGATAAACATGTATGGAAGTAAATTATATCAATTTGAGTAGTAGATTTGAGTATATAAGGATCCAAGAGTTGAAATGGGTAGGATTTTAATTTTATTTCCAAGAAAATAGTAGGAAAATCATGGGGCTTTTGATGAACTCGTGAATAGGAGTATATTTGGAACCCAAATCATGGAAATGGAAGGTTAAAAATCAAGCCAAGTGTGAAATCAAAAATTCAAGAGAGGGTATATCCAATTTTCTTGTTCCAAATCATGATATAGTAGTTGCAAATGCTATTAGGATGTATTAGTTACAAATTAATATGCCCAATTTTAGGTAAAAAGGAGAAAAATTGGAATTTTCGTGACCCGTGGAAATTGGGCAGCCCCAAAAACGTGGGTAAAACATGGGGCTTTTGGAGTATTTAATTTAAACAGTATTTATGGATAAATTTTAAAATATTTGGAGTGTTAAAAATATAAAAGAAAAATTTATGGAAAGGTTATGCTAGGTTGTGGGTAGGGTACGGGTGTTGGAAATTTATGTGAATTAGTGGGTAACGAATTGACACAGCATAAAAATGATTGATAAATTTTAATGCCTACATATGTATTTTAAGTAGACACTTAATGAAAAATTAATTAATTATTATTAGCTTTCAAGTCAATGTATCCGTAGTCATTAAAATTAGAATGCAATATATGGTGATTTAAGTCAATGCTTAGCCAAAATTACTAATTTTGATAGGAAAAGGAAAAGAGAAGGTGCAAGATACAACTTGAGACTGTAAGGTAAGCAAGCTTTTCAAATTCAATGATTTATTGTGATCAAGTGACTATTTTGTTATTTATTTTGGAAAAAAGATGTTTGCAATAAATGTTCATGTCATGTATTTATTTATTTCCCTAGAAATATGTGCAAACCAAGTTATTTCCATAGGTATTTTAATAAATTTTTATGCAAACATTAAACAAATCTTTGGGAATGGCGATTACCATATTTTCCCCTTACATATGCATTTATCGTATTAAGGCATGTTTCAGGTTTGATTTTGGAAACGATCTTTTTTTATGATTAACCAAGCAAACCTTTTTATGACATAAATGCACTTGACCATTTGTGTGGATGCGACTCATGCATGGGAATAAATGAAAGGTTTCGCCAAGGTTGTAATCGGACAGGTAGTCCATCCTTGACGTTGCCTAGTCGGTGTGCCCGACGTATGAGTGTAAGTGATCACTTGATAAGTGTCACTTACCAAAGAAAAAAAAAGTGGAATTATGTCATTGAATAATGCATGTCGTGATTGCATTTCATCTTCATGCATACATGATATCTTGTGAAGATGTTCGTGTTTACTTTTAAAAAAAAAAATACGCTTGCTTACTGGGTTCTTTGAACTCACCGATTTTACTAAACAGTTGCAGAATGTATTGACTTCAAGAGCTATGGAGACTTCACTAGGTAGAAGGGCAGTGAAGTGAGGAGTCATGTGAGACTCTTCGGGATATTTGACTCATTTTGTAATATGTTAAACTATAGAAGTGCTAGAGTTTCCTTAGGTTTGTGAAACATGCGTACAAATATATATATATATATATATATATATATGCATATATTTTGCATGTATGGTGTGAAAGATACTTGTAATATTAATTCTTTTATATTGTGTGAATTGTATGGATATATATATTGTATGGGATGAAAAATATGGGAGTATGGAAAGTATGATATGATTTCGATGATGATGTGAAGAAATGGGTTGTTTGTATTTATGATGTGAAGAAATGGGTTGTTCGTGTTTATGATGTGAAGAAATGGGTTGTTTGTATTTATGATGTGAAGAAATGGGTTGTTCGTGCTTATGATGTGAAGAAATGGATTGTTTGTATATATGTTGTGAAGAAAATGAGTTGTTTGTGATTATGATGAATGTAATACAGGTTATTTTTGATGTAAAAGATTATATGGTGAATGTTTGTATTTAGGAAATGTCCTAGTTACAGACGGAATGCTGCCGAAATTTTTATAGGTATGTATAAAAAAAAAATTTAGAACACTTTATTTTAGCTTAGTGCATAAATGTAAGTTAAAGTATAGACTTCACCACTTTTCAAAAGATCCTTAGCACGAAATCCTATGACAAACTTATGGATAAATATGTCATAGGTCGGGGCGTTACAGAAGTGGTATCAGAGCCAGAGTGGTGAAGGGGTAAAATTTTTTTAAATTTTCTTTTAATTTTGGATTATGATTTAATTTTTAAGTTTAATTTTAAGATTGCGGATTAAGAGATATAATATTACATTTCTTGTCCTATGTTTTGACATTTTCTATAAATAGATAAGATGGCGGGACAAGAGCTAGAGACGGGGTTCCCGATGCCAAGGCAAGTGGAACAGGAGGCGGCAGAAAGACGTCGATTGCAAGACGAAAGGATAAGACGCTGGTTCCGTGGCCAAGAGGAACTAGTGCAACCTGAACAACCTGCCCCTCCACTAGAAGTGGGACACGGTGAAGACTTAATGTTTTTAGCCCAGAATGTAATGCCTCCTATAAGGAACCCTCCTATGCTACTAAATAGGCTACAAGAAAGGCAACTGGCAGAATATTGGGAAGAAATTCCAAATCCTGAGGATCCCGAGCAAGGGCCTAGGTATAAATTAGAGCACGGGCTCTATAGGTTTGGCCATGGAGCGACTGTTGCGGAAATCTCATTTAATGAAGGAAGATTGGCGCAACAATTAGCGGAAAGGCAGGCGAGGGGCGAAGAAGTTGAATTACAAGATGAGGATGGGGACACCGAAATTCTCATTTTGGTTGATGGACCGGTTCAAGAGGTGAATAATGGTGAAAATGTCATTGCAAATGGACATGAACCGGATCACCCTCTTTCAGATGATGAAAATGATCCGATTGAGTATGATGATGAAAATGATCCAATTGAGCATAATGATGAAAGTGACCCTGAAGAGCCTGAAGTGGGGGACCATGAAGAGCCCCACGAGGAAGAGATCGAGGAGGAAGATTTTGATGGTTTTGAGGAGCCCGAGCTAGACGAGGAGGAAGATGTCGAGGAACAGGCCGAAGTTATTGATGTTGGGGAGGAGGCTCCACTTGCTAGTGATTCTGAAGAATCTTAGTGTTGGCTAAAGAAAAAGGAGCTCTAGGACAAAATGATCTATACAATTCGTTTTGGTGCAATAATAGGTGTTTTAAAATTATTATTGCACGTTTCTTTTTGGAAGTGTAAATATTTACAAAAGTGAAAAGTAATATATTTTTTTGAATGTTATACATGTATGACTTTTTCTTTTTTCAATAGACAAGGATCACACATGTGTCATGCATGTATACATGAATGTAAACGATGTACATTATTAAGATAATGAAATATATATATTCTTTGTTGACTCAGTATATTGACATGAAATTTCATTAGCTGATTTGGATATCATAATTATGATATGTGTGTTTAAAAATTTAAATCTTCTTATATTAGCAAGTAGAGATGGTGGAAGGACGAAAACCTGGACGTCCTAAGAAATGAAAAGTGGCCGAAATTCAAATGCAAGAGCAAAACCAACAAGAGACCAGGCCACCAGAGGAGGGAGTCTCCAACTCACCTGCGAGAGCAGAGTCGGTGTCATCATCGTCAGAAGATCCTATGCAAATTGTGGATAAAAGAATACATGAGGTAGTACACGAAGCAATAGCTCAAGCTATGGATGCTATAGATCAACGATGGGTGGCCCGACAAGCAGACATGATGGAGAACTTTATGCGCTATCAAAGGGATAGGGAAGAACAAATGCGCATAAACATAAATACTGGCGTTGGATCTACGCAACCGGAGGGTTTGATAAACACGGGTTTGGGGACAATAGGTAGAGAAAATTTTCAAAGTATTCCTGAACCAAGTCAAGGAAGGGTGAACCCAGTAAATGTAGATGTCAATAGAGCTGGTACAGGATTGGGTAAGACGAGAATAGCTGAGGAGGAACAGATGGAGGCTAATTGTAGAGCTATTTCAGCATTTTTAGCACATCATCCCCCCAAATTTGCAGGTGCGCCGAATCCAGCACTAGCAGAACGATGGTTGAAAGAGATGGAAAAATTATTTAGGATATCACCATGTACAGATACACAGAAGGTAGATTGCGCTGTCCACTTATTAACTGATGAAGCTGAGGAATGGTGGACGACCTTATCGAGTACGATGGAGAATCCTAATGAGGTAATATGGATGCAGTTTGTGGAAGAATTCAAAAAGGAATATTTTCCAAGTACCCTAATGGATAAGAAAATATTTGAATTTGAGAGGCTATATCAAGGCAAGATGAGTGTGACAGAGTATGCTACTAAATTTAATGCTTTGGTGAGATATGTGCCGTGGATTGCGAATTCTCCTGCACAAAAAGCACGTCGCTTTCAGGATGGATTGAGGACTCATTTAAGGGAGAGTTTGGCTCCCTTTTTATTGGTCGATTATGCTACCGCATTGGAAAGAGCAAGAGCCTTAGAAGCTGCAGAGCAAAGAACTTGCGAAATTCAGCAAAATCGGAAGCGAACAGATCCAAATTTAAAGGAGAAAGATAATCGAGGACAAAAATTTAAGCAAATGATGCTTGAAAAGGGCAAGAAAGAGAAAAAGGAGAGAAAGGAATGCCCTAAATGTCAAAAGAAGCATAAAGTAGAGTGTTTAAAGGGGACCTTTCAATGTTATAAATGTGGACAAACTGGTCATCAAGCTAAGAATTGTGGTGCTATTCAAGAAGTAAGACGTCCCATTCAAGAAATCAGTCCCAGGTGTTTTTGGTGTAACAAATCTGGTCATAGGATGGCCGAATGTCCAAACTTAAGTCAAGGCAACCCGAATATTCGAGGAAAGACTAGTCAGCAGAAACCGACATCAACCTCGAGTCGGCAAGGAATCCAAGCTCAGGTGCATGCGCTTACTCAAAATGAATCAAAAGAACAAGAGGAAAAAGTTGTGACAGGTACAATTTTTATTTTTGGATTCCCTGCAATGACGTTGTTTGATTCAGGTGCAACACATTCATTTATATCATGTCAATTTGTAGCTACACATAACTTAATTGTACATGAAACTGATACCGTTGTACATGTAGAATCCCCTGTATATAGACTAGCCAGTGTTAATCAAGAATGTAAATCTTGTCCTATTAGGATAGGATCATGCATCTTGGAAGCAGACTTGATACTGCTTCCCATGACTGAATTTGATGTTATATTGGGAATGAACTGGTTAAGTCGATGGGGCGCCACTATAAATCGCAAACAACAAAAAATTTCTTTTTCCACAATACCAGGGGAGGAAATTGCTATTGAAAAATTGAAGAAATTGAAGGAGCCTACAATATTGATTTCTGCAATGACGGCCGCTAAGTTAGTACGTCAACAATGTACGGCTTTCTTGGTCTCGATGCAATTAGTGGAGGAGAATCAGTCTATGTTGGGAAAAATCCCTGTGGTTTGCGAATTTTCAGATGTATTTCCAGAAGAGTTACCGGGGTTGCCTCCAAAAAGGGAAGTTGATATGACTATTGAAATTTTACCGGGCACCGCACCGATTTCTAAGGTACCCTATTGTATGGCGCCTGCGGAGATGGCTGAGTTGAAAGTACAATTGCAAGAATTATTAGATAAAGGGTTTATACGCCCAAGTGTGTCTCCATGGGGTGCACCTGTATTATTTGTACGGAAGAAAGACGGAAGTTTTCGGTTATGTATCGATTATCGGGAATTGAATAAGATAACCATCAAGAATAAGTATCCATTGCCAAGAATAGATGATTTGTTCGATCAGCTTAATGGGGCCGTGGTGTTTTCTAAAATTGACTTGCAATCAGGTTATCATCAGCTTAGAGTGAGCCCGCAGGACATCTCAAAGACAGCATTCAGGACAAGATATGGACATTATGAATTTTTGGTGATGCCTTTTGGGTTAACAAATGCCCCTGCAGTATTTATGGATCTCATGAACAGAGTATTTCGAGAATATTTGGACAAATTTGTGGTGGTGTTCATTGATGATATATTAATTTATTCTAAGTCAAAAGAAGAACATTGTGAGCATTTGCGGATCGTATTAAATCGGCTAAGGACAGAAAAGTTGTATGCTAAACTAAAGAAGTGTGATTTTTGGCTAACGCAAGTTACATTTCTGGGGCATATTATCTCTGCTGAAGGAATCAGAGTGGACCCACAGAAAACAGAAGCCGTAATGAAATGGCCAAGGCCAACCACAGCAACTGAAGTACGGAGTTTTCTGGGATTAGCTGGTTACTATCAGAGATTTGTTGAGGGATTTTCTAAATTATCCGCACCACTCACTAAGTTAACTCGAAAAGGAGTTAAATATAAATGGACCGATGATTGCGAGTCAAGTTTTCTAGAACTTAAACAAAGGTTGATTCAAGCACCAGTGTTAACAATTCCGGATAGTAGTGGAAATTTTGTGATTTATAGTGATGCATCTCATCAAGGATTGGGGTGTGTGTTAATGCAGAAAGGTAGGGTGATTGCGTATGCTTCCAGGCAACTGAAACCCAATGAACTAAATTATCCAATACATGATCTGGAATTAGCAGCTGTAGTATTTGCTCTCAAAATTTGGAGACATTACTTGTATGGTGAGAAATGTGAAATATATACAGACCACAAGAGTCTCAAATACATTTTCACACAAAAGGAATTAAATATGAGACAGAGAAGATGGTTGGAACTATTGAAGGATTATGATTTAACCATTCACTATCATCCCGGAAAGGCTAACGTGGTTGCAGATGCCTTAAGTCGAAATGTGAGCCTTGCTCATTTACTTACATCAGAAGAAGGAATACTTCGTGAAATGAGGCAAATGGATTTAATTGTCAGTATGCCAGGATTGCCGGCGCGAGTATGTCAATTGCAGCTGCAGTCAACCTTATTTGAGCAAATTAAAAGTGAACAACAAAAAGATACAAAATTGCAAGAATTGATGAATCGTATGAAAAATAAGAGAAATCCAGATTATACTGCTGATGAGCAAGGAATTTATAGGTATAAGGGTCGCCTTTGTATTCCAAATTCAAGGGAAGTGAAAGATTTATTATTGAAAGAAGCTCATTTTTCTCCTTTTTCGATGCATCCAGGCAGCACAAAAATGTATAGAGATATTAAGCAAGGATATTGGTGGAATAATATGAAGAAGGAAATTGCAGAATATGTTTCAAAGTGTTTAACTTGTCAAAAAGTTAAAGTGGATTATCAGAAAATGTCCGGAAAATTGCAGTCTTTAGAAGTACCCGAGTGGAAGTGGGATGATATTACCATGGACTTTATAGAAGGATTGCCAAGGACCCAAGGCGGACATAATTCTATATGGGTGATCGTTGATCGATTATCAAAGGTGGCACATTTCCTTCCCATTAAATCAAGTTTTACAGCTGAAAGATTGGCTCGAATTTACTATAGAGAAATTGTGCGATTGCATGGGGTACCTAAGACCGTTGTGTCGGATAGAGATTCCACCTTTACTTCTAAATTTTGGAAGAGTTTACACAAGACAATGGGTACACAATTAAAGTTTAGTACTGCGTTTCATCCACAAATGGACGGACAGACAGAAAGAGTCAATCAAATTTTAGAAGATATGTTAAGAATGTGTACATTGGAATTTGGAGGAGCATGGGATGAATATTTATCTATTGCAGAATTTGCATATAATAATAGCTATCAAGCAAGTATTCAAATGGCTCCATTTGAAGCGCTGTATGGAAGAAGGTGTAGAACACCTCTAAATTGGGACGAAGTGGGTGTAAGAAGTTTAGCCCCTGATTTATCTCAGAGAATGGCAGAGAAAGTCCAAGTAATTCGCCAATGTATGAGGACAGCGCAAAGTAGACAAAAAAGTTATGTAGACTGCAAAAGGAAAGATCTGAATATTCAAGTAGGAGATCATGTATTCATCAAAGTTACTCCCATGAAAGGGGTTACCAGATTTGGAAAGAAGGGAAAATTGAGTCCCCGGTATATTGGTCCTTTTGAAGTGTTAGAAAGGATTGGAAATTTGGCTTATAGAATAGCATTGCCACCAGCTCTGGCCGCAGTACATAATGTGTTTCATATATCAATGCTTCGAAAATATGTAGCTGACCCCAGTCATATTTTTGCCGCTGAATCACTTCCGATTCAAGATCATCTGAACTATGAAGAGAGACCCTTGAAGATTGTAGATCATAAGCAGCAGAAATTGAGGAACAGAATAATTGAATATGTTAAAGTTCAGTGGAACCGATATCCAGACAATGAAGCGACATGGGAATTGCGAGAAGAGGTGGAAAGGAAATATCCCCAATTAATTTTGAATGATTAAATGGTTTCGGGACGAAACCTTTTTAAGGGGGGAAGAATGTAGAGCTCGGTCCTTAAAAAAAAAAAAAAAAAAAAATTTGCTGCTGCATGTGCACCACGTTTTTGGTGCACGTGCAGAGCACCAAACAAAAAGGGGTGTAAAAAGGAGAGAGCTCGAGCAGGCTCTCGAAACAGAGCCAAAACAGAAAAAAAAAATGGGAAAGGAGAAAGAGGAAGAAAGAAGAAGAAGAAAGGAAGAAAGAGAAGGAGAAGGAAGAAGAGAGGGGAGGGGAGCTTGCATCCACGCCGCCGGCCACGTCACTGTTCACGCCGCCGTCGCCGCCGGGTCGCCGGAGGTAAGGAAGAAACGATTAATTTTGTTGGGTTTTTCATTTTTATCCCAAATCATGCAATAAACATAGGGTTTTGCTAAAATACCTTAGATAAACATGTATGGAAGTAAATTATATCAATTTGAGTAGTAGATTTGAGTATTTAAGGATCCAAGAGTTGAAATGGGTAGGATTTTAATTTTATTTCCAAGAAAATAGTAGGAAAATCATGGGGCTTTTGATGAACTCGTGAATAGGAGTATATTTGGAACCCAAATCATGGAAATGGAAGGTTAAAAATCAAGCCAAGTGTGAAATCAAAAATTCAAGAGAGGGTATATCCAATTTTCTTGTTCCAAATCATGATATAGTAGTTGCAAATGCTATTAGGATGTATTAGTTACAAATTAATATGCCCAATTTTAGGTAAAAAGGAGAAAAATTGGAATTTTCGTGACCCGTGGAAATTGGGCAGCCCCAAAAACGTGGGTAAAACATGGGGCTTTTGGAGTATTTAATTTAAACAGTATTTATGGATAAATTTTAAAATATTTGGAGTGTTAAAAATATAAAAGAAAAATTTATGGAAAGGTTATGCTAGGTTGTGGGTAGGGTACGGGTGTTGAAAATTTATGTGAATTAGTGGGTAACGAATTGACACAGCATAAAAATGATTGATAAATTTTAATGCCTACATATGTATTTTAAGTAGACACTTAATGAAAAATTAATTAATTATTATTAGCTTTCAAGTCAATGTATCCGTAGTCATTAAAATTAGAATGCAATATATGGTGATTTAAGTCAATGCTTAGCCAAAATTACTAATTTTGATAGGAAAAGGAAAAGAGAAGGTGCAAGATACAACTTGAGACTGTAAGGTAAGCAAGCTTTTCAAATTCAATGATTTATTGTGATCAAGTGACTATTTTGTTATTTATTTTGGAAAAAAGATGTTTGCAATAAATGTTCATGTCATGTATTTATTTATTTCCCTAGAAATATGTGCAAACCAAGTTATTTCCATAGGTATTTTAATAAATTTTTATGCAAACATTAAACAAATCTTTGGGAATGGCGATTACCATATTTTCCCCTTACATATGCATTTATCGTATTAAGGCATGTTTCAGGTTTGATTTTGGAAACGATCTTTTTTTATGATTAACCAAGCAAACCTTTTTATGACATAAATGCACTTGACCATTTGTGTGGATGCGACTCATGCATGGGAATAAATGAAAGGTTTCGCCAAGGTTGTAATCGGACAGGTAGTCCATCCTTGACGTTGCCTAGTCGGTGTGCCCGACGTATGAGTGTAAGTGATCACTTGATAAGTGTCACTTACCAAAGAAAAAAAAAAGGGGAATTATGTCATTGAATAATGCATGTCGTGATTGCATTTCATCTTCATGCATACATGATATCTTGTGAAGATGTTCGTGTTTACTTTTAAAAAAAGAAATACGCTTGCTTACTGGGTTCTTTGAACTCACCGATTTTACTAAACAGTTGCAGAATGTATTGACTTCAAGAGCTATGGAGACTTCACTGGGTAGAAGGGCAGTGAAGTGAGGCGTCATGTGAGACTCTTCGGGATATTTGACTCATTTTGTAATATGTTAAACTATAGAAGTGCTAGAGTTTCCTTAGGTTTGTGAAACATGCGTACAAAAATATATATATATATATATATGCATATATTTTGCATGTATGGTGTGAAAGATACTTGTAATATTAATTCTTTTATATTGTGTGAATTGTATGGATATATATATTGTATGGGATGAAAAATATGGGAGTATGGAAAGTATGATATGATTTCGATGATGATGTGAAGAAATGGGTTGTTTGTATTTATGATGTGAAGAAATGGGTTGTTCGTGTTTATGATGTGAAGAAATGGGTTGTTTGTATTTATGATGTGAAGAAATGGGTTGTTCGTGCTTATGATGTGAAGAAATGGATTGTTTGTATATATGTTGTGAAGAAAATGAGTTGTTTGTGATTATGATGAATGTAATACAGGTTATTTTTGATGTAAAAGATTATATGGTGAATGTTTGTATTTAGGAAATGTCCTAGTTACAGACGGAATGCTGCCGAAATTTTTATAGGTATGTATAAAAAAAAAATTTAGAACACTTTATTTTAGCTTAGTGCATAAATGTAAGTTAAAGTATAGACTTTACCACTTTTCAAAAGATCCTTGGCACGAAATCCTATGACAAACTTATGGATAAATATGTCATAGGTCGGGGCGTTACAACTCATGAGTTGAGCCTCAATACGTAAGATTAATTGTATAGTGTTTTAACTTTAAGATAAAAAATTATTTTAATGATAGTTCCAAATTTTAATAATTGGATATTTATTTTATAATTATTTTGTAAAATTAATAGATTAAATTAGTTAATCTAAGATAATTTTCTAATAACATTAATAAAGATCATAGACCTCTACTCTTGGGTGGGGCCTCAATACATACAAATAAATTGTTAGTATTTTAACTTAAAAATAAAAAATTATTTTAACTGTAGTTTAGAATTTTGATAACAGAATTTTTATTTAATAATTATTTCGTAAAATTAATAGATTAATTAATTAATCTAAGATAATTTTAATGAGACTAATCAAGATCGTACACCTGTACTCATGAGTTGAGCCTCAACACGTAACATTAATTAAATTAGTTAATCTAAGATAATTTTTTAATAACATTAAGAAGGATCGTAGATCTGTACTCATGGGTTGGGCCTCATTACATACAAATAATTGGTTAGTATTATAACTTAAAAATAAAAAATTATTTTAACGATAGTTCCAAATTTTAATAATTGGATATTTATTTAATAATTATTTTTTGAAATAACATTAATCAAGATCGTAGACCTCTACTCATGGGTTGGGCCTCAATACATACAAATAAATTGTTAGTATTTTAACTTAAAAATAAGAAATTATTTTAACTGTTGTTTAGAATTTTGATAACTGAATTTTTATTTAATAACTATTTCGTAAAAATAATAGATTAATTAATTAATCTAAGATAATTTTAAAGACACTAATCAAGATCGTACACCTGTACTCATGAGTTGAGCCGCAACACGTAAGATTAATTGGTTAGTGTTTTAACTTTAAAATGAAAAATTATTTTAACGCTTAAAAATAAAAAAATTATTTTGACAGTAGTTTAGAATTTTGATAACTAAATTTTTATTTAATAATTATTTCGTAAAATTAATAGATTAATTAATTAATCTAATATAATTTTAATGACACTAATCAAGATCGTACACCTGTACTCATGAGTTGAGCCTCAACACGTAAGATTAATTGGTTAGTGTTTTAACTTTAAAATAAAAAATTATTTTAACGATAGTTCCAAATTTTAATAATTGGATATTTAATTAATAATTATTTTGTGAAATTAATAGATTAAATTAGTTAATCTAAGATAATTTTTGAATAACATTAATCAAGATCGTAGACCTCTACTCATGGGTTGGGCCCCAATACATATAAATAAATTTCTAGTATTTTAACTTAAAAATAAAAAATTATTTAAACTGTAGTTTAGAATTTTGATAACTGAATTTTTATTTAATAATTATTTCGTAAAATTAATAGATTAATTAATTAATCTAATAATTTTAATTACACTAATCAAGATCGTACACCTGTACTCTTGAGTTGAGCCTCAACACGTAAGATTAATTAAATTAGTTAATCTAAGATAATTTTTTAATAACATTAAGCAGGATCGTAGATCTGTACTCATGGGTTGGGCCTCATTACATACAAATAAATTATTTGTATTTTAACTTAAAAATAAAAAATTATTTTAACAGTAGTTTAGTATTTTGATAACTGAATTTTTATTTAATAATTATTTCGTAAAATTAATAGATTAATTAATTAATCTAAGATAATTTTAATGAGACTAATAAAGATCGTACACCTGTACTCATGAGTCGGGCCTCAATACGTAAGATTAATTGGTTAGTGTTTTAACTTAAAAATAAAAAATTATTTTAACTGTAGTTTAGAATTTTGATAACTGAATTTTTATTTAATAATTATTTCGTAAAAATAATAGATTAATTAATTAATCTAAGATAATTTTAATGACACTAATCAAGATCGTACACCTGTACTCATGAGTTGAGCCTCAACACGTACGATTAATTGGTTAGTGTTTTAACTTTAAAATGAAAAATTATTTTAACGATAGTTCCAAATTTTAATAATTGGATATTTATTTAATAATTATTTTTTGAAATTAATAGATTAAATTAGTTAATCTAAGATAATGTTTTAATAACATTAATCATGATCGTAGACCACTACTCATGGGTTGGGCCTCAATACATACAAATAAATTGTTAGTATTTTAACTTAAATAAAAAAATTATTTTAACAGTAGTTTAGAATTTTGATAACTGAATTTTTATTTAATAATTATTTCGTAAAATTAATAGATTAATTAATTAATCTAAGATAATTTTAATGACACTAATCAAGATCGTACACCTGTACTCATGAGTTGAGCCTCAACACGTAAGATTAATTGGTTAGTGTTTTAACTTTAAAATAGAAAATTATTTTAACGATAGTTCCAAATTTTAATAATTGGATATTTATTTAATAATTATTTTTTGAAATCAATAGATTAAATTAGTTAATCTAAGATAATGTTTTAATAACATTAATCAAGATCGTAGACCACTACTCATGGGTTGGGCCTCAATACATACAAATAAATTTTTAGTATTTTAACTTAAAAATAAAAAAATTATTTTGACAGTAGTTTAGAATTTTGAAAACTGAATTTTTATTTAATAATTATTTCGTAAAATTAATAGATTAATTAATTAATCTAATATAATTTTAATGACACTATTCAAGATCGTACACCTGTACTCATGAGTTGAGCCTCAACACGTAAGATTAATTGGTTAGTGTTTTAACTTTAAAATAAAAAATTATTTTAACGATAGTTCCAAATTTTAATAATTGGATATTTAATTAATAATTATTTTGTGAAATTAATAGATTAAATTAGTTAATCTAAGATAATTTTTGAATAACATTAATCAAGATCGTAGACCTCTACTCATGGGTTGGGCCCCAATACATATAAATAAATTTCTAGTATTTTAACTTAAAAATAAAAAATTATTTAAACTGTAGTTTAGAATTTTGATAACTGAATTTTTATTTAATAATTATTTCGTAAAATTAATAGATTAATTAATTAATCTAATAATTTTAATTACACTAATCAAGATCGTACACCTGTACTCTTGAGTTGAGCCTCAACACGTAAGATTAATTAAATTAGTTAATCTAAGATAATTTTTTAATAACATTAAGCAGGATCGTAGATCTGTACTCATGGGTTGGGCCTCATTACATACAAATAAATTATTAGTATTTTAACTTAAAAATAAAAAATTATTTTAACAGTAGTTTAGTATTTTGATAACTGAATTTTTATTTAATAATTATTTCGTAAAATTAATAGATTAATTAATTAATCTAAGATAATTTTAATGAGACTAATCAAGATCGTACACCTGTACTCATGAGTCGGGCCTCAATACGTAAGATTAATTGGTTAGTGTTTTAACTTAAAAATAAAAAATTATTTTAACTGTAGTTTAGAATTTTGATAACTGAATTTTTATTTAATAATTATTTCGTAAAAATAATAGATTAATTAATTAATCTAAGATAATTTTAATGACACTAATCAAGATCGTACACCTGTACTCATGAGTTGAGCCTCAACACGTACGATTAATTGGTTAGTGTTTTAACTTTAAAATGAAAAATTATTTTAACGATAGTTCCAAATTTTAATAATTGGATATTTATTTAATAATTATTTTGTGAAATTAATAGATTAAATTAGTTAATCTAAATAATGTTTTAATAACATTAATCAAGATCGTAGACCTTTACTCATGGGTTGGGCCCCAATACATCCAAATAAATTGTTAGTATTTTAACTTAAAAATAAAAAATTATTTTAACTGTTGTTTAGAATTTTGATAACTGAATTTTTATTTAATAATTATTTTGTGAAATTAATAGATTAATTAATTATTCTAAGATAATTTTAATGACACTAATCAAGATCTTACACTTGTACTCATGAGTTGAGGATCAACACGTAAGATTAATTGGTTAGTGTTTTAACTTTAAAATGAAAATTTATTTTAACGATAGTTCCAAATTTTAATAATTGGATATTTATTTAATAATTATTTTGTGAAATTAATAGATTAAATTAGTTAATCTAAGATAATTTTTTAATAACATTAATCAAGATCGTAGACCTCTACTCATGGGTTTGGCATCAATACATACAAATAAATTGTTAGTATTTTAACTTAAAAATAAAAAATTATTTTAACTGTTGTTTAGAATTTTGATAACTGAATTTTTATTTAATAATTATTTTGTAAAAATAATAGATTAATTAATTAATCTAAGATAATTTTAAAGACACTAATCAAGATCGTACACCTGTACTCATGAGTTGAGCCTCAACACGTAAGATTAATTGGTTAGTGTTTTAACTTTAAAATGAAAAATTATTGTAACGATAGTTCCAAATTTTAATAATTGGATATTTATTTAATAATTATTTTGTGAAATTAATAGATTAAATTAGTTAATCTAAAAAAAATTTTAATAACATTAATCAAGATCGTAGACCTCTACTCATAGGTTGGGCCCCAATACATCCAAATAAATTGTTAGTATTTTCACTTAAAATAAAAAATTATTTTAACTGTTGTTTAGAATTTTGATAACTGAATTTTTATTTAATAATTATTTCGTAAAATTAATAGATTAATTAATTAATCTAAGATAATTTTAATGACACTAATCAAGATCGTACACCTGTACTCATGAGTTGAGCATCAACACGTAAGATTAATTGGTTAGTGTTTTAACTTTAAAATGAAAATTTATTTTAACGATAGTTCCAAATTTTAATAATTGGATATTTATTTAATAATTATTTTTTGAAATTAATAGATTAAATTAGTTAATCTAAGATAATTTTTTAATAACATTAATCAAGATCGTAGACCTCTACTCATTGGTTGGGCCTCAATACATACAAATAAATTGTTAGTATTTTAACTTAAAAATAAAAAATTATTTTAACTGTAGCTTAGAATTTTGATAACTGAATTTTTATTTAATAATTATTTCGTAAAATTAATAGATTAATTAATTTATCTAGGATAATTTTAATGACACTAATCAAGATCGTACAGCTGTACTCATTAGTTGAGCCTCAACACATAAGATTAATTGGTTAGTGTTTTAACTTTAAAATGAAAAATTATTGTAACGATAGTTCCAAAGTTTAATAATTGGATATTTATTTAATAATTATTTTATGAAATTAATAGATTAAATTAGTTAATCTAAGATAATTTTTTAATAACATTAATCAAGATCGTAGACCTCTACTCATGGGTTGGGCCCCAATACATCCAAATAAATTGTTAGTATTTTCACTTAAAATAAAAAATTATTTTAACTGTTGTTTAGAATTTTGATAACTGAATTTTTATTTAATAATTATTTCGTAAAATTAATAGATTAATTAATTAATCTAAGATAATTTTAATGACACTAATCAAGATCGTACACCTGTACTCATGAGTTGAGCATCAACACGTAAGATTAATTGGTTAGTGTTTTAACTTTAAAATGAAAATTTATTTTAACGATAGTTCCAAATTTTAATAATTGGATATTTATTTAATAATTATTTTGTGAAATTAATAGATTAAATTAGTTAATCTAAGATAATTTTTTAATAACATTAATCAAGATCGTAGACCTCTACTCATGGGTTGGGCCTCAATACATACAAATAAATTGTTAGTATTTTAACTTAAAAATAAAAAATTATTTTAACTGTAGTTTAGAATTTTGATAACTGAATTTTTATTTAATAATTATTTCGTAAAATTAATAGATTAATTAATTTATCTAGGATAATTTTAATGACACTAATCAAGATCGTACAGCTGTACTCATTAGTTGAGCCTCAACACATAAGATTAATTGGTTTGTGTTTTAACTTTAAAATGAAAAATTATTGTAACGATAGTTCCAAAGTTTAATAATTGGATATTTATTTAATAATTATTTTATGAAATTAATAGATTAAATTAGTTAATCTAAGATAATTTTTTAATAACATTAATCAAGATCGTAGACCTCTACTCATGGGTTGGGCCTCAATACATACAAATCAAAGACCTCTACTCATGAGTTGGGCCTCAATACATACAAATAAAATTTTAGTATTTTAACTTTAAAAAAAATTTATTTTAACTGTAGTTTAGAATTTTGATAACTGAATTTTTATTTAATAATTATTTCGTAAAATTAATAGATTAATTAATTAATCTAAGATAATTTTAATGTGACTAATCAAGATAGTACACCTCTACTCATGAGTTGGGCCTCAATACGTCAGATTAATTGGTTAGTGCTTTAACTTAAAAAAAAAAATTATTTTAACTGTCATTTCGAATTTTTATAACTGAATTTTTATTTAATAATTATTTCGTAAAATTAATAGATTAATTAATTAATCTAGGATAATTTTAATGTGACTAATCAAGATCGTACACCTATACTCATGACTTGGGCCTCAATACGTAAGATTAATTGGTTAGTGTTTTAACTTAAAAATAAATAATTATTTTAACTGTAGTTTAGAATTTTTATTACTGAATTTTTATTTAATAATTATTTCGTAAAATTAATAGATTAATTAATTAATCTAAGATAATTTTAATGACACTAATCAAGATCGTACACCTGTACTCAAGAGTTGAGCCTCAAGACGTAAGATTAATTGGTTAGTGTTTTAACTTTAAGGTAAAAAATTATTTTAACGATAGTTCCAAATTTTAATATTCGGATATTTATTTAATAATTATTTTGTGAAATTAATAGATTAAATTAGTTAATCTAAGGTAATGTTTTAATAACATTAATGAAGATCGTAGACCTCTACTCATGGGTTGGGCCTCAATACATACAAATAAATTATTAGTATTTTAACTTAAAAATAAAAAATTATTTAACAGTTGTTTAGAATTTTGATAACTGAATTTTTATTTAATAATTATTTCGTAAAATTAATAGATTAATTAATTAATCTAAGATAATTTTAATGTGACTAATCAAGATCGTACACCTATACTCATGAGTTGGGCCTCAATACGTAAGATTTATGTGTTAGTGCTTTAACTTAAAAAAAAATTATTTTAACTGTCGTTTAGAATTTTTATAACTGAATTTTTATTAAATAATTATTTCGTAAAATTAATAGATTAATTAATTAATGTAAGATAATTTTAATGACACTAATCAAGATCGTACACGTGTAATCAAGAGTTGAGCCTCAACACGTAAGATTAATTGGTTAGAAATTAATGAGACTAACCAAGATCGTACACGTGTACTCATGAGTTGAGCCTCAATACGTAATATTAATTGGTTAGCGTTTTAACTTTAAGATAAAAAATTATTTTAACGATAGTTCCAAATTTTTATAATTGGATATTTATTTAATAATTATTTTGTGAAATTAATAGATTAAATTAGTTACTCTAGGATAATTTTTTAATAACATTAATCAAGATCAAAGACCTCTACTCATGGGTTGGGCCTCAATACATACAAATAAATTATTAGTATTTTTACTTAAAAATAAAAAATTATTTTAACTGTAGTTTAGAATTTTGATAACTGAATTTTTTTTTAATAATTATTTCGTAAAATGAATAGATTAATTAATTAATCTAAGATAATTTTAATGAGACTAATCAAGATCGTACACCTGTACTCATGAGTAGGGCCTCAATACGTAAGATTAACTGGTTAGTGTTTTAACTTTAAGATAAAAAATTATTTTAACGATAGTTCCAAATTTTAATAATTGGATATTTATTTCATAATTATTTTGTGAAATTAATAGATTAAATTAGTTAATCTAAGATCATTTTTTAAAAACATTAATCAAGATCAAAGACCTCTACTCATGGGTTGGGCCTCAATACATACAAATAAATTGATAGTATTTTAACTTAAAAATAAAAAATTATTTTTACTGTAGTTTAGAATTTAATAACTGAATTTTTATTTAATAATTATTTCGTAAAATTAATAGATTAATTAATTAATCTAAGATAATTTTAATGTGACTAATCAAGATCGTACACCTATACTCATGAGTTGGGCCTCAATACGTCAGATTAATTGGTTAGTGCTTTAACTTTAAAAAAAAAATTATTTTAACTGTCGTTTAGAATTTTTATAACTGAATTTTTATTTAATAATTAATTTGTAAAATTAATAGATTAATTAATTAATCTAAGATAACTTTAATGACACAAATCAAGATCGTACACCTGTACTCATGAGTTGAGCCTCAACACGTAAGATTAATTGGTTAGTGTTTTAACATTAAAATGAAAAATTATTTTAACGCTAGTTCAAAATTTTAATAATTGGATATTTATTTAATAATTATTTTGTGAAATTAATAGATTAAATTAGTTAATCTAAGATAATTTTTTAATAAAATTAATCAAGATCGTAGACCTCTACTCATGGGTTGGGCCGCAATACATACAAATAAATTGTTAGTGTTTTAGCTTAAAAATAAAAAATTATTTTAACTGTAGTTTCGAATTTTGATAACTGAATTTTTATTTAATAATTATTTCGTAAAAATAATAGATTAATTAATTAATCTAAGATAATTTTAATGACACTAATCAAGATCGTACACCTGTACTCATGAGTTGAGCCTAAATACGTAAGATTAATTGGATAGTGTTTTAACTTTAAGATAAAAAATTATTTTAACAATAGTTCCAACTTTTAACAATTGGATAATTATTTTATAATTATTTTGTCAAATTAATAGATTAAATTATTTAATCTAAGATAATGTTTTAATAACATTAATCAAGATCGTAGAACTCTACTCATGAGTAGGGCCTCAATACATACAAATAACTTATTAGTATTTTAACTTAAAAATAAAAAATTATTTTAACAGTTGTTTAGAATTTTGATAACTGAATTTTTATTTAGTAATTATTTCGTAAAATTAATGGATTAATTAATTAATCTAAGATAATTTTAATGTGACTAATCAAGATCGCACACCTATACTCATGAGTTGGGCCTCAATACGTAAGATTAATTGGTTAGTGCTTTAACTTAAAAATAAACAATTATTTTTATTGTAGTTTAGAATTTTTATAACTGAATTTTTATTTAATAATTATTTCATAAAATTAATAGATTAATTAATTAATCTAAGATAATTTTAATGACACAAATCAAGATCGTACACCTGTACTCATGAGTTGAGCCTCAACACTAAGATTAATTGGTTAGTGTTTTAACTTTAAAATGAAAAATTATTTTAACGATAGTTCCAAATTTTAATAATTGGAAATTTATTTTATAATTATTTTGTGAAATTAATAAATTAAATTAGTTAATCTAAGATAATTTTTTAATAACATTAATCAAGATCGTAGACCTCAACTCATGGGTTGGGCCCCAATACATACAAATAAATTGTTAGTATTTTAACTTAAAAATAAAAAATTATTTTAACTGTAGTTTAGAATTTTGATAACTGAATATTTATTTAATAATTATTTCGTAAAAATAATAGATTAATTAATTAATCTAAGATAATTTTAATGACACTAATCAAGATCGTACACCTGTACTCATGAGTACGGCCTCAATACGTAAGATTAACTGGTTAGTGTTTTAACTTTAAGATAAAAAATTATTTTAACGATAGTTCCAAATTTTAATAATTGGATATTTATTTTATAATTATTTTGTTAAATTAATTGATTAAATTACTCAATCTAAGATCATTTTTTAATAACATTAATCAAGATCAAAGACCTGTACTCATGGGTTAGGCCTCAATACATACAAATAAAATGTTAGTATTTTAACTTTTTTAAAAAAAATATTTTAACTGTAGTTTAGAATTTTGATAACTGAATTTTTATTTAATAATTATTTCATAAAATTAATAGATTATTTAATTAATCTAAGATAATTTTAATGACACTAATCAAGATCGTACACGTGTACTTATGAGTTGAGCCTCAATACGTAAGATTAATTGGTTAGTGTTTTAACTTTAAGATAAAAAATTATTTTAACGATAGTTCCAAATTTTAATAAAATGATAATTATTTAATAATTATTTTGTGAAATTAATAGATTAAATTAGTTAATCTAAGATAATGTTTAAATAACATTAATAAAGATCGTAGACCTCTACTCATGGGTTGGGCCTCAATACATACAAAAAAATTATAGTATTTTAACTTAAAATTAAAAAATTATTTTTACTGTAGTTTAGAATTTTGATAACTGAATTTTTATTTAATAATTATTTCTAAAATTAATAGATTAATTAATTAATCTAAGATAATTTTAATGAGACTAATAAAGATCGTACACCTATACTCATGAGTAGGGCCTCAACAAGTAAGATTAACTTTGAGATAAAAAATTAATTTAACGATAGTTAAAAATTTTAATAATTGTATAATTATTCAATAATTATTTTGTGAAATTAATAGAATAAATTAGTTAATCTAAGATAATTTTTTACTAACATTAATCAAGATCGTAGACCTCTACTCATGGTTTTGGCCTCAATACATACAAATAAATTGTTAGTATTTTAACTTAAAAATAAAAAATTATTTTTACTGTAGTTTAGAATTTTGATAACCGAATTTCTATTTAATAATTATTTAGTGAAATTAATATTTTAATTAATTAATCTAAGATAATTTTAATGAGACTAATCAAGATCGTACACCTGTACTCAAGAGTTGGGCCTCAATACGTAAGATTAATTGGTTAGTGTTTTAACTTTAAAATGAAAAATTACTTTAACGATAGTTCCAAATTTTAATAATTGGATAATTATTTAACAATTATTTTGCAAAATTAATAGATTAAATTAATTAATCTAAGATAATTTTTTAATAACATTAATCAAGATCATAGACCTCTACTCATGGGTTGGGCCTCAATACATACAAATAAATTGTTAGTATTTTAACTTAAAAATAAAATGTTATTTTAACAGTAGTTTAGAATTTTGATAACCGAATTTTTATTTAATAAATATTTCCTAAAATTAATAGATTAATTAATTAATCTATGATAATTTCAATGGCACTAATCAAGATCGTACACCTGTACTCATGAGTTGAGCCTCAATACGTAAGATTAATTGGTTAGTGTTTTAACTTTAAGATAAAAAATTATTTTAACGATAGTTCCAAATTTTAATAATTGGATAATTATTTAATAATTATTTTGCGAAATTAATAGATTAAATTAGTTAATCTAAGATAATTTTTTAATAACATTAATCAAGATCGTATACCTCTACTCATGGGTTAGGCCTCAATACATACAAATAAATTGTTAGTATTTTAACTTAAAAATAAAAAAATATTTTAACTATAGTTTAGAATTTTGATAACTGAATTTTTATTTAATAGATATTTCCTAAAATTAATAGATTAATTAATTAATCTAAGATAATTTTAATGAGACTAATCAAGATCGTACACCTGTACTCATGAGTAGGGCCCCAACACGTAAGATTAATTGGTTAGTGTTTTAACTTTAAAATGAAAAATTATTTTAACGATAGTTTGAAATTTTAATAATTGGACATTCATTTAATAATTATTTTGAAAAATTATTAGATTAAATTAGTTAATCTAAGATAATTTTTTAATAACATTAATCAAGATCTTAGACCTCTACTCATGGGTTGGGCCTAAATACATACAAATAAATTGTTAGTATTTTAACTTTAAAAAAAAAATTATTTTAACTGTAGTTTAGAATTTTGATAACTGAATTTTTATTTAATAATTATTTCGTAAAATTAATAGATTATTTAATTAATCTAAGATAATTTTAATGACAGTAATCAAGATCGTACACGTGTACTCATGAGTAGGGCCTCAATACGTAAGATTAATTGGTTAGTGTTTTAAATTTAAGATAAAAAATTATTTTAACGATAGTTCCAAATTTTAATAAATTAATAATTATTTAATAATTATTTTGTGAGATTAATAGATTAAATTAGTTAATCTAAGATAATGTTTAAATAACATTAATAAAGATCGTAGACCTCTACTCATGGGTTGGGCCTCAATACATACAAATAAATTGTTAGTATTTTAACTTAAAAATAAAAAAATATTTTAACTATAGTTTAGAATTTTGATAACTGAATTTTTATTTAATAGATATTTCGTAAAATTAATAGATTAATTAATTAATCTAAGATAATTTTAATGAGACTAATCAAGATGGTACACCTGTACTCATGAGTAGGGCCTCAATACGTAAGATAAAAAATTATTTTTACGATAGTTCCAAATTTTAATAATTGGATATGTCTTTTATAATTATTTTGTGAAATTAATAGATTAAATTAGTTAATCTAAGATAATTTTTTAATAACGTTAATAAAGATCATAGACCTCTACTCATGGGTTGGGCCTCAATACATACAAATAAATTGTTAATATTTTAACTTAAAAATAAAAAATTATTTTAACTGTAGTTTAGAATTTTGATAACTGAATTTTTATTTAATAATTATTTCGTAAAAATAAAAGTTTAATTAATTAATCTAAGATAATTTTAATGACACTAATCAAGATCGTACCCCTGTACTCATGAGTTGAGCCTCAATACGTAAGATTAATTTGTTAGTGTTTTAACTTTAAGATAAAAAATATTTTAACGATAGTTCCAAATTTTAATAATTGGATATTTATTTTATAATTATTTTGTGAAATTAATAAATTAAATTAGTTAATCTAAGATAATTTTTTAAGAACATTAATAAAGATCATAGACCTCTACTCATGGGTTGGGCCTCAATACATACAAATAAATTTTTAGTATTTTAACTTAAAAATAAAAAATTATTTGAACTGTAGTTTTGAATTTTGATAACTGAATTTTTATTTAATAATTATTTCGTAAAATCAATAGATTAATTAATTAATCTAAGATAATTTTAATGATAGTAATCAAGATCGTACACCTGTACTCATGAGTAGGGCCTCAATATGTAAGATTAACTGGTTTGTGTTTTAACTTTAAGATAAAAAATTATTTTAACGATAGTTCCAAATTTTAATAATTGGATATTTATTTTATAATTATTTTGTTAAATTAATAGATTAAATTAGTTAATCTAAGATAATTTTTTAATAACATTAATCAAGATCGTTGACCTCTACTCATGGGTTGGGCCTCAATACATACAAATAAATTGTTAGTATTTTAACTTAAAAATAAAAAATTATTTTAACTGTAGTTTAGAATTTTGATAACTGAATTTCTATTTAATAATTATTTAGTAAAATTAATAGATTAATTAATTAATCTAAGATAATTTTAATGAGACTAATCAAGATGGTACACCAGTACTCATGAGTTGGGCCTCAACACGTAAGATTAATTGGTTAGTGTTTTAACTTTAAGATAAAAAATTATTTTAACAATAGTTCGAAATTTTAATAATTGGATAATTATTTAATAATTATTTTGTGAAATTAATAGATTAAATTAGTTAATCTAAGATAATTTTTTAATAACATTAATCAAGATCGTAGACCTCTACTCATGGGTTGGGCCTCAATACATACACATAAATTGTTAGTATTTTAACTTAAAAATAAAAAATTATTTGAACTGTAGTTTAGAATTTTGATAACTGAATTTCTATTTAATAATTATTTAGTAAAATTAATAGATTAATTAATTAATCTAAGATAATTTTAATGAGACTAATCAAGATGGTACACCTGTACTCATGAGTTGGGCCTCAACACGTAAGATTAATTGGTTAGTGTTTTAACTTTAAAATGAAAAATTATTTTAACGATAGTTCTAAATTTTAATAATTGGATATTTATTGATAATTATTTTGTGAAATTAATAGATTAAATTAGTTAATCTATGATAATTTTTTAATAACATTAATCAAGATCGTAGACCTCTACTCATGGGTTGGGCCTCAATACATACAATTAAATTGTTAGTATTTTAACTTAAAAATAAAAAATTATTTTAACTCTATTTTAGAATTTTGATAACTGAATTTCTATTTAATAATTATTTAGTAAAATTAATAGATTCATTAATTAATCTAAGATAATTTTAATGAGACTAATCAAGATCGTACACCTGTACTCATGAGTAGGGCCTCAATACGTAAGATTAATTGGTTAGTGTTTTAACTTAAAAATAAAAAATTATTTTAACTGTAGTTTAGAATTTTGATAACTGAATTTTTATTTAATAATTATTTCGTAAAAATAAAAGTTTAATTAATTAATCTAAGATAATTTTAATGACACTAATCAAGATCGTACCCCTGTACTCATGAGTTGAGCCTCAATACGTAAGATTAATTTGTTAGTGTTTTAACTTTAAGATAAAAAATATTTTAACGATAGTTCCAAATTTTAATAATTGGATATTTATTTTATAATTATTTTGTGAAATTAATAAATTAAATTAGTTAATCTAAGATAATTTTTTAAGAACATTAATAAAGATCATAGACCTCTACTCATGGGTTGGGCCTCAATACATACAAATAAATTTTTAGTATTTTAACTTAAAAATAAAAAATTATTTTAACTGTAGTTTTGAATTTTGATAACTGAATTTTTATTTAATAATTATTTCGTAAAATCAATAGATTAATTAATTAATCTAAGATAATTTTAATGATACTAATCAAGATCGTACACCTGTACTCATGAGTAGGGCCTCAATATGTAAGATTAACTGGTTTGTGTTTTAACTTTAAGATAAAAAAATTATTTTAACGATAGTTCCAAATTTTAATAATTGGATATTTATTTTATAATTATTTTGTTAAATTAATAGATTAAATTACTCAATCTAAGATCATTTTTTAATAACATTAATCAAGATCAAAGACCTCTACTCATGGGTTGGGCCACAATACATACAAATAAATTGTTAGTATTTTAACTTAAAAATAAAAAATTATTTGAACTGTAGTTTAGAATTTTGATAACTGAATTTCTATTTAATAATTATTTAGTAAAATTAATAGATTAATTAATTAATCTAAGATAATTTTAATGAGACTAATCAAGATGGTACACCAGTACTCATGAGTTGGGCCTCAACACGTAAGATTAAGTGGTTAGTGTTTTAACTTTAAGATAAAAAATTATTTTAACAATAGTTCGAAATTTTAATAATTGGATAATTATTTAATAATTATTTTGTGAAATTAATAGATTAAATTAGTTAATCTAAGATAATTTTTTAATAACATTAATCAAGATCGTTGACCTCTACTCATGGGTTGGGCCTCAATACATACAAATAAATTGTTAGTATTTTAACTTAAAAATAAAAAATTATTTTAACTGTAGTTTAGAATTTTGATAACTGAATTTCTATTTAATAATTATTTAGTAAAATTAATAGATTAATTAATTAATCTAAGATAATTTTAATGAGACTAATCAAGATGGTACACCAGTACTCATGAGTTGGGCCTCAACACGTAAGATTAATTGGTTAGTGTTTTAACTTTAAGATAAAAAATTATTTTAACAATAGTTCGAAATTTTAATAATTGGATAATTATTTAATAATTATTTTGTGAAATTAATAGATTAAATTAGTTAATCTAAGATAATTTTTTAATAACATTAATCAAGATCGTGGACCTCTACTCATGGGTTGGGCCTCAATACATACAGATAAATTGTTAGTATTTTAACTTAAAAATAAAAAATTATTTGAACTGTAGTTTAGAATTTTGATAACTGAATTTCTATTTAATAATTATTTAGTAAAATTAATAGATTAATTAATTAATCTAAGATAATTTTAATGAGACTAATCAAGATGGTACACCTGTACTCATGAGTTGGGCCTCAACACGTAAGATTAATTGGTTAGTGTTTTAACTTTAAAATGAAAAATTATTTTAACGATAGTTCTAAATTTTAATAATTGGATATTTATTGATAATTATTTTGTGAAATTAATAGATTAAATTAGTTAATCTATGATAATTTTTTAATAACATTAATCAAGATCGTAGACCTCTACTCATGGGTTGGGCCTCAATACATACAATTAAATTGTTAGTATTTTAACTTAAAAATAAAAAATTATTTTAACTCTATTTTAGAATTTTGATAACTGAATTTCTATTTAATAATTATTTAGTAAAATTAATAGATTCATTAATTAATCTAAGATAATTTTAATGAGACTAATCAAGATCGTACACCTGTACTCATGAGTAGGGCCTCAATACGTAAGATTAATTGGTTAGTGTTTTAACTTAAAAATAAAAAATTATTTTAACTGTAGTTTAGAATTTTGATAACTGAATTTTTATTTAATAATTATTTCGTAAAAATAAAAGTTTAATTAATTAATCTAAGATAATTTTAATGACACTAATCAAGATCGTACCCCTGTACTCATGAGCTGAGCCTCAATACGTAAGATTAATTTGTTAGTGTTTTAACTTTAAGATAAAAAATATTTTAACGATAGTTCCAAATTTTAATAATTGGATATTTATTTTATAATTATTTTGTGAAATTAATAAATTAAATTAGTTAATCTAAGATAATTTTTTAAGAACATTAATAAAGATCATAGACCTCTACTCATGGGTTGGGCCTCAATACATACAAATAAATTTTTAGTATTTTAACTTAAAAATAAAAAATTATTTTAACTGTAGTTTTGAATTTTGATAACTGAATTTTTATTTAATAATTATTTCGTAAAATCAATAGATTAATTAATTAATCTAAGATAATTTTAATGATACTAATCAAGATCGTACACCTGTACTCATGAGTAGGGCCTCAATATGTAAGATTAACTGGTTTGTGTTTTAACTTTAAGATAAAAAATTATTTTAACGATAGTTCCAAATTTTAATAATTGGATATTTATTTTATAATTATTTTGTTAAATTAATAGATTAAATTACTCAATCTAAGATCATTTTTTAATAACATTAATCAAGATCAAAGACCTCTACTCATGGGTTGGGCCACAATACATACAAATAAATTGTTAGTATTTTAACTTAAAAATAAAAAATTATTTGAACTGTAGTTTAGAATTTTGATAACTGAATTTCTATTTAATAATTATTTAGTAAAATTAATAGATTAATTAATTAATCTAAGATAATTTTAATGAGACTAATCAAGATGGTACACCAGTACTCATGAGTTGGGCCTCAACACCTAAGATTAATTGGTTAGTGTTTTAACTTTAAGATAAAAAATTATTTTAACAATAGTTCGAAACTTTTAATAATTGGATAATTATTTAATAATTATTTTGTGAAATTAATAGATTAAAGTAGTTAATCTAAGATAATTTTTTAATAACATTAATCAAGATCGTAGACCTCTACTCATGGGTTGGGCCTCAATACATACAAATAAATTGTTAGTATTTTAACTCAAAAATAAAAAAATTATTTGAACTGTAGTTTAGAATTTTGATAACTGAATTTCTATTTAATAATTATTTAGTAAAATTAATAGATTAATTAATTAATCTAAGATAATTTTAATGAGACTAATCAAGATGGTACACTTGTACTCATGAGTTGGGCCTCAACACGTAAGATTAATTGGTTATTGTTTTAACTTTAAAATGAAAAATTATTTTAACGATAGTTCTAAATTTTAATAATTGGATATTTATTGATAATTATTTTTTGAAATTAATTGATTAAATTAGTTAATCTAAGATAATTTTTTAATAACATTAATCAAGATCGTAGACCTCTACTCATGGGTTGGGCCTCAATACATACAAATAAATTGTTAGTATTTTAACTTAAAAATAAAAAATTATTTTAACTGTAGTTTAGAATTTTGATAACTGAATTTCTATTTAATAATTATTTATTAAAATTAATAGATTAATTAATTAATCTAAGATAATTTTAATGAGACTAATCAAGATCGTACACCTGTACTCATGAGTAGGGCCTCAATACGTAAGATTAATCGGTTAGTGTTTTAACTTAAAAATAAAAAATTATTTTAACTGTAGTTTAGAATTTTGATGACTGAATTTTTATTTAATAATTATTTCGTAAAAATAAAAGATTAATTAATTAATGTAAGATAATTTTAATGACACTAATCAAGATCGTACACCTGTACTCATGAGTTGAGCCTCAATACGTAAGATTAATTTGTTAGTGTTTTAACTTTAAGATAAAAAATATTTTAACGATAGTTCCAAATTTTAATAATTGGATATTTATTTTATAATTATTTTGTGAAATTAATAAATTAAATTAGATAATCTAAGATAATTTTTTAAGAACATTAATAAAGATCATAGACCTCTACTCATGGGTTGGGCCTCAATACATACAAATAAATTTTTAGTTTTTTAACTTAAAAATAAAAAATTATTTTAACTGTAGTTTTGAATTTTGATAACTGAATTTTTATTTAACAATTATTTCGTAAAATCAATAGATTAATTAATTAATCTAAGATAATTTTAATGATACTAATCAAGATCGTACACCTGTACTCATGAGTAGGGCCTCAATATGTAAGATTAACTGGTTTGTGTTTTAACTTTAAGATAAAAAATTATTTTAACGATAGTTCCAAATTTTAATAATTGGATATTTATTTTATAATTATTTTGTTAAATTAATAGATTAAATTACTCAATCTAAGATCATTTTTTAATAACATTAATCAAGATCAAAGACCTCTACTCATGGGTTGGGCCACAATACATACAAATAAATTGTTAGTATTTTAACTTAAAAATAAAAAATTATTTGAACTGTAGTTTAGAATTTTGATAACTGAATTTCTATTTAATAATTATTTCGTAAAAATAAAAGATTAATTAATTAATGTAAGATAATTTTAATGACACTAATCAAGATCGTACACCTGTACTCATGAGTTGAGCCTCAATACGTAAGATTAATTTTTTAGTGTTTTAACTTTAAGATAAAAAATATTTTAACGATAGTTCCAAATTTTAATAATTGGATATTTATTTTATAATTATTTTGTGAAATTAATAGATTAAATTAGTTAATCTAAGATAATTTTTTAAGAACATTAATAAAGATCATAGACCTCTACTCATGGGTTGGGCCTCAATACATACAAATAAATTGTTAGTATTTTAACTTAAAAATAAAAAATTATTTTAACTGTAGTTTTGAATTTTGATAACTGAATTTTTATTTAACAATTATTTCGTAAAATCAATAGATTAATTAATTAATCTAAGATAATTTTAATGATACTAATCAAGATCGTACACCTGTACTCATGAGTAGGGCCTCAATATGTAAGATTAACTGGTTTGTGTTTTAACTTTAAGATAAAAAATTATTTTAACGATAGTTCCAAATTTTAATAATTGGATATTTATTTTATAATTATTTTGTTAAATTAATAGATTAAATTACTCAATCTAAGATCATTTTTTAATAACATTAATCAAGATCAAAGACCTCTACTCATGGGTTGGGCCACAATACATACAAATAAATTGTTAGTATTTTAACTTAAAAATAAAAAATTATTTGAACTGTAGTTTAGAATTTTGATAACTGAATTTCTATTTAATAATTATTTCGTAAAAATAAAAGATTAATTAATTAATGTAAGATAATTTTAATGACACTAATCAAGATCGTACACCTGTACTCATGAGTTGAGCCTCAATACGTAAGATTAATTTTTAGTGTTTTAACTTTAAGATAAAAAATATTTTAACGATAGTTCCAAATTTTAATAATTGGATATTTATTTTATAATTATTTTGTGAAATTAATAGATTAAATTAGTTAATCTAAGATAATTTTTTAAGAACATTAATAAAGATCATAGACCTCTACTCATGGGTTGGGCCTCAATACATACAAATAAATTGTTAGTATTTTAACTTAAAAATAAAAAATTATTTTAACTGTAGTTTTGAATTTTGATAACTGAATTTTTATTTAATAATTATTTCGTAAAATCAATAGATTAATTAATTAATCTAAGATAATTTTAATGATACTAATCAAGATCGTACACCTGTACTCATGAGTAGGGCCTCAATATGTAAGATTAACTGGTTTGTGTTTTAACTTTAAGATAAAAAATTATTTTAACGATAGTTCCAAATTTTAATAATTGGATATTTATTTTATAATTATTTTGTTAAATTAATAGATTAAATTACTCAATCTAAGATCATTTTTTAATAACATTAATCAAGATCAAAGACCTCTACTCATGGGTTGGGCCACAATACATACAAATAAATTGTTAGTATTTTAACTTTAAAAAAAAAATTATTTTAACTGTAGTTTAGAATTTTGATAACTGAATTTTTATTTAATAATTATTTCGTAAAATTAATAGATTAATTAATAAATCTAAGATAATTTTAGTGACACTAATATAGATCGTACACCTGTACCCATGACTTGGGCCGCAATACGTAAGATTAACTGGTTAGTATTTTGACTTTAAGATAAAAAATTATTTTAACAATAGTTCGAAATTTTAATAATTGGATAATTATTTAATAATTATTTTGTGAAATTAATAGATTAAATTAGTTAATCTAAGATAATTTTTTAATAACATTAATCAAGATCGTTGACCTCTACTCATGGGTTGGGCCTCAATACATACAAATAAATTGTTAGTATTTTAACTTAAAAATAAAAAATTATTTGGACTGTAGTTTAGAATTTTGATAACTGAATTTCTATTTAATAATTATTTAGTAAAATTAATAGATTAATTAATTAATCTAAGATAATTTTAATGAGACTAATCAAGATGGTACACCTGTACTCATGAGTTGGGCCTCAACACGTAAGAATAATTGGTTAGTGTTTTAACTTTAAAATGAAAAATTATTTTAACGATAGTTCTAAATTTTAATAATTGGATATTTATTGATAATTATTTTTTGAAATTAATTGATTAATTAGTTAATCTAAGATAATTTTTTAATAACATTAATCAAGATCGTAGACCTCTACTCA
Source organism: Annona cherimola (assembly GCA_030490835.1). Classification (NCBI taxonomy): domain Eukaryota; kingdom Viridiplantae; phylum Streptophyta; class Magnoliopsida; order Magnoliales; family Annonaceae; genus Annona; species Annona cherimola. The sequence continues at coordinate 112,338 of JASFXW010000077.1, forward strand.
TGGGTTGGGCCTCAATACATACAAATAAATTGTTAGTATTTTAACCTAAAAATAAAAAATTATTTTAACTGTAGTTTAGAATTTTGATAACTGAATTTCTATTTAATAATTATTTATTAAAATTAATAGATTAATTAATTAATCTAAGATAATTTTAATGAGACTAATCAAGATCGTACACCTGTACTCATGAGTAGGGCCTCAATACGTAAGATTAATCGGTTAGTGTTTTAACTTAAAAATAAAAAATTATTTTAACTGTAGTTTAGAATTTTGATGACTGAATTTTTATTTAATACTTATTTCGTAAAAATAAAAGACTAATTAATTAATGTAAGATAATTTTAATGACACTAATCAAGATCGTACACCTGTACTCATGAGTTGAGCCTCAATACGTAAGATTAATTTGTTAGTGTTTTAACTTTAAGATAAAAAATATTTTAACGATAGTTCCAAATTTTAATAATTGGATATTTATTTTATAATTATTTTGTGAAATTAATAGATTAAATTAGTTAATCTAAGATAATTTTTTAAGAACATTAATAAAGATCATAGACCTCTACTCATGGGTTGGGCCTCAATACATACAAATAAATTGTTAGTATTTTAACTTAAAAATAAAAAATTATTTGAACTGTAGTTTAGAATTTTGATAACTGAATTTTTATTTAATAATTATTTCGTAAAATCAATAGATTAATTAATTAATCTAAGATAATTTTAATGAGACTAATTAAGATGGTACACCTGTACTCATGAGTTGGGCCTCAACACGTAAGATTAATTGGTTAGTGTTTTAACTTTAAAATGAAAAATTATTTTAACGATAGTTCTAAATTTTAATAATTGGATATTTATTGATAATTATTTTTTGAAATTAATTGATTAAATTAGTTAATCTAAGATAATTTTTTAATAACATTAATCAAGATCGTAGACCTCTACTCATGGGTTGGGCCTCAATACATACAAATAAATTGTTAGTATTTTAACTTAAAAATAAAAAATTATTTTAACTGTAGTTTAGAATTTTGATAACTGAATTTCTATTTAATAATTATTTATTAAAATTAATAGATTAATTAATTAATCTAAGATAATTTTAATGAGACTAATCAAGATCGTACACCTGTACTCATGAGTAGGGCCTCAATACGTAAGATTAATCGGTTAGTGTTTTAACTTAAAAATAAAAAATTATTTTAACTGTAGTTTAGAATTTTGATGACTGAATTTTTATTTAATAATTATTTCGTAAAAATAAAAGATTAATTAATTAATGTAAGATAATTTTAATGACACTAATCAAGATCGTATACCTGTACTCATGAGTTGAGCCTCAATACGTAAGATTAATTTGTTAGTGTTTTAACTTTAAGATAAAAAATATTTTAACGATAGTTCCAAATTTTAATAATTGGATATTTATTTTATAATTATTTTGTGAAATTAATAGATTAAATTAGTTAATCTAAGATAATTTTTTAAGAACATTAATAAAGATCATAGACCTCTACTCATGGGTTGGGCCTCAATACATACAAATAAATTGTTAGTATTTTAACTTAAAAATAAAAAATTATTTTAACTGTAGTTTTGAATTTTGATAACTGAATTTTTATTTAATAATTATTTCGTAAAATCAATAGATTAATTAATTAATCTAAGATAATTTTAATGATACTAATCAAGATCGTACACCTGTACTCATGAGTAGGGCCTCAATATGTAAGATTAACTGGTTTGTGTTTTAACTTTAAGATAAAAAATTATTTTAACGATAGTTCCAAATTTTAATAATTGGATATTTATTTTATAATTATTTTGTTAAATTAATAGATTAAATTACTCAATCTAAGATCATTTTTTAATAACATTAATCAAGATGAAAGACCTCTACTCATGGGTTGGGCCACAATACATACAAATAAATTGTTAGTATTTTAACTTTAAAAAAAAAATTATTTTAACTGTAGTTTAGAATTTTGATAACTGAATTTTTATTTAATAATTATTTCGTAAAATTAATAGATTAATTAATAAATCTAAGATAATTTTAGTGACACTAATATAGATCGTACACCTGTACCCATGACTTGGGCCGCAATACGTAAGATTAACTGGTTAGTATTTTGACTTTAAGATAAAAAATTATTTTAACAATAGTTCGAAATTTTAATAATTGGATAATTATTTAATAATTATTTTGTGAAATTAATAGATTAAATTAGTTAATCTAAGATAATTTTTTAATAACATTAATCAAGATCGTTGACCTCTACTCATGGGTTGGGCCTCAATACATACAAATAAATTGTTAGTATTTTAACTTAAAAATAAAAAATTATTTGAACTGTAGTTTAGAATTTTGATAACTGAATTTCTATTTAATAATTATTTAGTAAAATTAATATATTAATTAATTAATCTAAGATAATTTTAATGAGACTAATCAAGATGGTACACCTGTACTCATGAGTTGGGCCTCAACACGTAAGATTAATTGGTTAGTGTTTTAACTTTAAAATGAAAAATTATTTTAACGATAGTTCTAAATTTTAATAATTGGATATTTATTGATAATTATTTTTTGAAATTAATTGATTAAATTAGTTAATCTAAGATAATTTTTTAATAACATTAATCAAGATCGTAGACCTCTACTCATGGGTTGGGCCTCAATACATACAAATAAATTGTTAGTATTTTAACTTAAAAATAAAAAATTATTTTAACTGTAGTTTAGAATTTTGATAACTGAATTTCTATTTAATAATTATTTATTAAAATTAATAGATTAATTAATTAATCTAAGATAATTTTAATGAGACTAATCAAGATCGTACACCTGTACTCATGAGTAGGGCCTCAATACGTAAGATTAATCGGTTAGTGTTTTAACTTAAAAATAAAAAATTATTTTAACTGTAGTTTAGAATTTTGATGACTGAATTTTTATTTAATAATTATTTCGTAAAAATAAAAGATTAATTAATTAATGTAAGATAATTTTAATGACACTAATCAAGATCGTACACCTGTACTCATGAGTTGAGCCTCAATACGTAAGATTAATTTGTTAGTGTTTTAACTTTAAGATAAAAAATATTTTAACAATAGTTCCAAATTTTAATAATTGGATATTTATTTTATAATTATTTTGTGAAATTAATAGATTAAATTAGTTAATCTAAGATAATTTTTTAAGAACATTAATAAAGATCATAGACCTCTACTCATGGGTTGGGCCTCAATACATACAAATAAATTGTTAGTATTTTAACTTAAAAATAAAAAATTATTTTAACTGTAGTTTTGAATTTTGATAACTGAATTTTTATTTAATAATTATTTCGTAAAATCAATAGATTAATTAATTAATCTAAGATAATTTTAATGATACTAATCAAGATCGTACACCTGTACTCATGAGTAGGGCCTCAATATGTAAGATTAACTGGTTTGTGTTTTAACTTTAAGATAAAAAATTATTTTAACGATAGTTCCAAATTTTAATAATTGGATATTTATTTTATAATTATTTTGTTAAATTAATAGATTAAATTACTCAATCTAAGATCATTTTTTAATAACATTAATCAAGATCAAAGACCTCTACTCATGGGTTGGGCCACAATACTTACAAATAAATTGTTAGTATTTTAACTTTAAAAAAAAAATTATTTTAACTGTAGTTTAGAATTTTGATAACTGAATTTTTATTTAATAATTATTTCGTAAAATTAATAGATTAATTAATAAATCTAAGATAATTTTAGTGACACTAATATAGATCGTACACCTGTACCCATGACTTGGGCCGCAATACGTAAGATTAATTGGTTAGTGTTTTAACTTTAAGATAAAAAATTATTTTAACAATAGTTCGAAATTTTAATAATTGGATAATTATTTAATAATTATTTTGTGAAATTAATAGATTAAATAAGTTAATCTAAGATAATTTTTTAATAACATTAATCAAGATCGTTGACCTCTACTCATGGGTTGGGCCTCAATACATACAAATAAATTGTTAGTATTTTAACTTAAAAAAAAAAAATTATTTGAACTGTAGTTTAGAATTTTGATAACTGAATTTCTATTTAATAATTATTTAGTAAAATTAATAGATTAATTAATTAATCTAAGATAATTTTAATGAGACTAATCAAGATGGTACACCAGTACTCATGAGTTGGGCCTCAACACGTAAGATTAATTGGTTAGTGTTTTAACTTTAAGATAAAAAATTATTTTAACAATAGTTCGAAATTTTAATAATTTGATAATTATTTAATAATTATTTTGTGAAATTAATAGATTAAATTAGTTAATCTAAGATAATTTTTTAATAACATTAATCAAGATCGTAGACCTCTACTCATGGGTTGGGCCTCAATACATACAAATAAATTGTTAGTATTTTAACTTAAAAATAAAAAATTATTTGAACTGTAGTTTAGAATTTTGATAACTGAATTTCTATTTAATAATTATTTAGTAAAATTAATAGATTAATTAATTAATCTAATATAATTTTAATGAGACTAATCAAGATGGTACACCTGTACTCATGAGTTGGGCCTCAACACGTAAGATTAATTGGTTAGTGTTTTAACTTTAAAATGAAAAATTATTTTAACGATAGTTCTAAATTTTAATAATTGGATATTTATTGATAATTATTTTGTGAAATTAATTAATTAAATTAGTTAATCTAAGATAATTTTTTAATAACATTAATCAAGATCGTAGACCTCTACTCTTGGGTTCGGCCTCAATACATACAAATAAATTGTTAGTATTTTAACTTAAAAATAAAAAATTATTTTAACTGTAGTTTAGAATTTTGATAACTGAATTTCTATTTAATAATTATTTATTAAAATTAATAGATTAATTAATTAATCTAAGATAATTTTAATGAGACTAATCAAGATCGTACACCTGTACTCATGAGTAGGGCCTCAATACGTAAGATTAATCGGTTAGTGTTTTAACTTAAAAATAAAAAATTATTTTAACTGTAGTTTAGAATTTTGATGACTGAATTTTTATTTAATAATTATTTCGTAAAAATAAAAGATTAATTAATTAATGTATGATAATTTTAATGACACTAATCAAGATCGTACACCTGTACTCATGAGTTGATCCTCAATACGTAAGATTAATTTGTTAGTGTTTTAACTTTAAGATAAAAAATATTTTAACGATAGTTCCAAATTTTAATAATTGGATATTTATTTTATAATTATTTTGTGAAATTAATAGATTAAATTAGTTAATCTAAGATAATTTTTTAAGAACATTAATAAAGATCATAGACCTCTACTCATGGGTTGGGCCTCAATACATACAAATAAATTGTTAGTATTTTAACTTAAAAATAAAAAATTATTTTAACTGTAGTTTTGAATTTTGATAACTGAATTTTTATTTAATAATTATTTCTTAAAATCAATAGATTAATTAATTAATCTAAGATAATTTTAATGATACTAATCAAGATCGTACACCTGTACTCATGAGTAGGGCCTCAATATGTAAGATTAACTGGTTTGTGTTTTAACTTTAAGATAAAAAATTATTTTAACGATAGTTCCAAATTTTAATAATTGGATATTTATTTTATAATTATTTTGTTAAATTAATAGATTAAATTACTCAATCTAAGATCATTTTTTAATAACATTAATCAAGATCAAAGACCTCTACTCATGGGTTGGGCCACAATACTTACAAATAAATTGTTAGTATTTTAACTTTAAAAAAAAAATTATTTTAACTGTAGTTTAGAATTTTGATAACTGAATTTTTATTTAATAATTATTTCGTAAAATTAATAGATTAATTAATAAATCTAAGATAATTTTAGTGACACTAATATAGATCGTACACCTGTACCCATGACTTGGGCCGCAATACGTAAGATTAATTGGTTAGTGTTTTAACTTTAAGATAAAAAATTATTTTAACAATAGTTCGAAATTTTAATAATTGGATAATTATTTAATAATTATTTTGTGAAATTAATAGATTAAATAAGTTAATCTAAGATAATTTTTTAATAACATTAATCAAGATCGTTGACCTCTACTCATGGGTTGGGCCTCAATACATACAAATAAATTGTTAGTATTTTAACTTAAAAAAAAAAAATTATTTGAACTGTAGTTTAGAATTTTGATAACTGAATTTCTATTTAATAATTATTTAGTAAAATTAATAGATTAATTAATTAATCAAAGATAATTTTAATGAGACTAATCAAGATGGTACACCAGTACTCATGAGTTGGGCCTCAACACGTAAGATTAATTGGTTAGTGTTTTAACTTTAAGATAAAAAATTATTTTAACAATAGTTCGAAATTTTAATAATTTGATAATTATTTAATAATTATTTTGTGAAATTAATAGATTAAATTAGTTAATCTAAGATAATTTTTTAATAACATTAATCAAGATCGTAGACCTCTACTCATGGGTTGGGCCTCAATACATACAAATAAATTGTTAGTATTTTAACTTAAAAATAAAAAATTATTTGAACTGTAGTTTAGAATTTTGATAACTGAATTTCTATTTAATAATTATTTAGTAAAATTAATAGATTAATTAATTAATCTAATATAATTTTAATGAGACTAATCAAGATGGTACACCTGTACTCATGAGTTGGGCCTCAACACGTAAGATTAATTGGTTAGTGTTTTAACTTTAAAATGAAAAATTATTTTAACGATAGTTCTAAATTTTAATAATTGGATATTTATTGATAATTATTTTGTGAAATTAATTAATTAAATTAGTTAATCTAAGATAATTTTTTAATAACATTAATCAAGATCGTAGACCTCTACTCTTGGGTTCGGCCTCAATACATACAAATAAATTGTTAGTATTTTAACTTAAAAATAAAAAATTATTTTAACTGTAGTTTAGAATTTTGATAACTGAATTTCTATTTAATAATTATTTATTAAAATTAATAGATTAATTAATTAATCTAAGATAATTTTAATGAGACTAATCAAGATCGTACACCTGTACTCATGAGTAGGGCCTCAATACGTAAGATTAATCGGTTAGTGTTTTAACTTAAAAATAAAAAATTATTTTAACTGTAGTTTAGAATTTTGATGACTGAATTTTTATTTAATAATTATTTCGTAAAAATAAAAGATTAATTAATTAATGTAAGATAATTTTAATGACACTAATCAAGATCGTACACCTGTACTCATGAGTTGAGCCTCAATACGTAAGATTAATTTGTTAGTGTTTTAACTTTAAGATAAAAAATATTTTAACGATAGTTCCAAATTTTAATAATTGGATATTTATTTTATAATTATTTTGTGAAATTAATAGATTAAATTAGTTAATCTAAGATAATTTTTTAAGAACATTAATAAAGATCATAGACCTCTACTCATGGGTTGGGCCTCAATACATACAAATAAATTGTTAGTATTTTAACTTAAAAATAAAAAATTATTTTAACTGTAGTTTTGAATTTTGATAACTGAATTTTTATTTAATAATTATTTCTTAAAATCAATAGATTAATTAATTAATCTAAGATAATTTTAATGATACTAATCAAGATCGTACACCTGTACTCATGAGTAGGGCCTCAATATGTAAGATTAACTGGTTTGTGTTTTAACTTTAAGATAAAAAATTATTTTAACGATAGTTCCAAATTTTAATAATTGGATATTTATTTTATAATTATTTTGTTAAATTAATAGATTAAATTACTCAATCTAAGATCATTTTTTAATAACATTAATCAAGATCAAAGACCTCTACTCATGGGTTGGGCCACAATACTTACAAATAAATTGTTAGTATTTTAACTTTAAAAAAAAATATATTTTAACTGTAGTTTAGAATTTTGATAACTGAATTTCTATTTAATAATTATTTCGTAAAATTAATAGATTAATTAATAAATCTAAGATAATTTTAGTGACACTAATATAGATCGTACACCTGTACCCATGACTTGGGCCGCAATACGTAAGATTAATTGGTTAGTGTTTTAACTTTAAGATAAAAAATTATTTTAACAATAGTTCGAAATTTTAATAATTGGATAATTATTTAATAATTATTTTGTGAAATTAATAGATTAAATAAGTTAATCTAAGATAATTTTTTAATAACATTAATCAAGATCGTTGACCTCTACTCATGGGTTGGGCCTCAATACATACAAATAAATTGTTAGTATTTTAACTTAAAAAAAAAAAATTATTTGAACTGTAGTTTAGAATTTTGATAACTGAATTTCTATTTAATAATTATTTAGTAAAATTAATAGATTAATTAATTAATCTAAGATAATTTTAATGAGACTAATCAAGATGGTACACCAGTACTCATGAGTTGGGCCTCAACACGTAAGATTAATTGGTTAGTGTTTTAACTTTAAGATAAAAAATTATTTTAACAATAGTTCGAAATTTTAATAATTTGATAATTATTTAATAATTATTTTGTGAAATTAATAGATTAAATTAGTTAATCTAAGATAATTTTTTAATAACATTAATCAAGATCGTAGACCTCTACTCATGGGTTGGGCCTCAATACATACAAATAAATTGTTAGTATTTTAACTTAAAAATAAAAAATTATTTGAACTGTAGTTTAGAATTTTGATAACTGAATTTCTATTTAATAATTATTTAGTAAAATTAATAGATTAATTAATTAATCTAATATAATTTTAATGAGACTAATCAAGATGGTACACCTGTACTCATGAGTTGGGCCTCAACACGTAAGATTAATTGGTTAGTGTTTTAACTTTAAAATGAAAAATTATTTTAACGATAGTTCTAAATTTTAATAATTGGATATTTATTGATAATTATTTTGTGAAATTAATTGATTAAATTAGTTAATCTAAGATAATTTTTTAATAACATTAATCAAGATCGTAGACCTCTACTCTTGGGTTCGGCCTCAATACATACAAATAAATTGTTAGTATTTTAACTTAAAAATAAAAAATTATTTTAACTGTAGTTTAGAATTTTGATAACTGAATTTCTATTTAATAATTATTTATTAAAATTAATAGATTAATTAATTAATCTAAGATAATTTTAATGAGACTAATCAAGATCGTACACCTGTACTCATGAGTAGGGCCTCAATACGTAAGATTAATCGGTTAGTGTTTTAACTTAAAAATAAAAAATTATTTTAACTGTAGTTTAGAATTTTGATGACTGAATTTTTATTTAATAATTATTTCGTAAAAATAAAAGATTAATTAATTAATGTAAGATAATTTTAATGACACTAATCAAGATCTTACACCTGTACTCATGAGTTGATCCTCAATACGTAAGATTAATTTGTTAGTGTTTTAACTTTAAGATAAAAAATATTTTAACGATAGTTTCAAATTTTAATAATTGGATATTTATTTTATAATTATTTTGTGAAATTAATAGATTAAATTAGTTAATCTAAGATAATTTTTTAATAACATTAATCAAGATCGTTGACCTCTACTCATGGGTTGGGCCTCAATACATACAAATAAATTGTTAGTATTTTAACTTAAAAATAAAAAATTATTTGAACTGTAGTTTAGAATTTTGATAACTGAATTTCTATTTAATAATTATTTAGTAAAATTAATAGATTAATTAATTAATCTAAGATAATTTTAATGAGACTAATCAAGATGGTACACCAGTACTCATGAGTTGGGTCTCAACACGTAAGATTAATTGGTTAGTGTTTTAACTTTAAGATAAAAAATTATTTTAACAATAGTTCGAAATTTTAATAATTGGATAATTATTTAATAATTATTTTGTGAAATTAATAGATTAAATTAGTTAATCTAAGATAATTTTTTAATTACATTAATCAAGATCGTTGACCTCTACTCATGGGTTGGGCCTCAATACATACAAATAAATTGTTAGTATTTTAACTTAAAAATAAAAAATTATTTCAACTGTAGTTTAGAATTTTGATAACTGAATTTTTATTTAATAATTATTTAGTAAAACTAATAGATTAATTAATTAATCTAAGATAATTTTAATGAGACTAATCAAGATGGTACACCTGTACTCATGAGTTGGGCCTCAATACGGAAGATTAATTGGTTAGTGTTTTAACTTTAAGATAAAAATATTTTAACCATAGTTCGAAATTTTAATAATTGGATAATTATTTAATAATTATTTTGTGAAATTAATAGATTAAATTAGTTAATCTAAGATAATTTTTTAATAACATTAATCAAGATCGTTGACCTCTACTCATGGGTTGGGCCTAAATACATACAAATAAATTGTTAGTATTTTAACTTAAAAATAAAAAATTATTTGAACTGTAGTTTAGAATTTTTATAACTGAATTTCTATTTAATAATTATTTAGTAAAATTAATAGATTAATTAATTAATCTAAGATAATTTTAATGAGACTAATCAAGATGGTACTCCAGTACTCATGAGTTGGGTCTCAACACGTAAGATTAATTGGTTAGTGTTTTAACTTTAAGATAAAAAATTATTTTAACAATTGTTCGAAATTTTAATAATTGGATAATTATTTAATAATTATTTTGTGAAATTAATAGATTAAATTAGTTAATCTAAGATAATTTTTTAATAACATTAATCAAGATCGTAGACCTCTACTCATGGGTTGGGACTCAGTACATACAAATAAATTGTTAGTATTTTAACTTAAAAATAAAAAATTATTTGAACTGTAGTTTAGAATTTTGATAACTGAATTTCTATTTAATAATTATTTAGTAAAATTAATAGATTAATTAATTAATCTAAGATAATTTTAATGAGACTAATCAAGATGGTACACCTGTACTCATGAGTTGGGCCTCAACACGTAAGATTAATTGGTTAGTGTTTTAACTTTAAAATGAAAAATTATTTTAACGATAGTTCTAAATTTTAATAATTGGATATTTATTGATAATTATATTGTGAAATTAATTGATTAAATTAGTTAATCTAAGATAATTTTTTAATAACATTAATCAAGATCGTAGACCTCTACTCATGGGTTGGGCCTCAATACATACAAATAAATTGTTAGTATTTTAACTTAAAAATAAAAAATTATTTCAACTGTAGTTTAGAATTTTGATAACTGAATTTTTATTTAATAATTATTTAGTAAAATTAATAGATTAATTAATTAATCTAAGATAATTTTAATGAGACTAATCAAGATGGTACACCTGTACTCATGAGTTGGGCCTCAATACGGAAGATTAATTGGTTAGTGTTTTAACTTTAAGATAAAAAATTATTTTAAAGATAGTTCCTAATTTTAATAATTGGATAATTATTTAATAATTATTTTGTGAAATTAATAGATTAAATTAGTTAATCTAAGATAATTTTTTAATAACATTAATCAAAATCGTAGACCTGTACTCAGGGGTTGGGCCTCAATGCATAGAAATAATTGGTTAGTATTTTAAATTAAAAGTAAAAAACTATTTTATTTGTAGTTTAGAATTTTCATAATTGATTATTTATTTAATAATTATTTCGTAAAATTAATAGATTAATTAATAAATCTAAGATAATTTTAGTGACACTAATATAGATCGTACACCTGTACCCATGACTTGGGCCGCAATACGTAAGATTAACTGGTTTGTGTTTTGACTTTAAGATAAAAAATTATTTTAACAATAGTTCGAAATTTTAATAATTGGATAATTATTTAATAATTATTTTGTGAAATTAATAGATTAAATTAGTAAATCTAAGATAATTTTTTAATAACATTAATCAAGATCGTAGACCTCTACTCATGGGTTGGGCCTCAATACATACAAATAAATTGTTAGTATTTTAACTCAAAAATAAAAAATTATTTGAACTGTAGTTTAGAATTTTGATAACTGAATTTCTATTTAATAATTATTTAGTAAAATTAATAGATTAATTAATTAATCAAAGATAATTTTAATGAGACTAATCAAGATGGTACACCTGTACTCACGAGTTGGGCCTCAACACGTAAGATTAATTGGTTAGTGTTTTAACTTTAAAATGAAAAATTATTATAACGATAGTTCTAAATTTTAATAATTGGATATTTATTGATAATTATTTTGTGAAATTAATAGATTAAATTGGTTAATCTAAGATAATTTTTTAATAAAATTAATCAAGATCGTAGACCTCTACTCATGGGTTGGGCCTGAATACATACAAATAAATTGTTAGTATTTTAACTTAAAAATAAAAATTTATTTTAACTGTAGTTTAGAATTTTGATAACTGAATTTCTATTTAATAATTATTTAGTAAAATTAATAGATTAATTAATTAATCTAAGATAATTTTAATGAGACTAATCAAGATCGTACACCTGTACTCATGAGTAGGGCCTCAATACGTAAGATTAATTGGTTAGTGTTTTAACTTAAAAATAAAAAATTATTTTAACTGTAGTTTAGAATTTTGATAACTGAAATTTTATTTAATAATTATTTCGTAAAAATAAAAGATTAATTAATTAATCTAAGATAATTTTAATGACACTACTCAAGATCGTACACCTGTACTCATGAGTTGAGCCTCAATACGTAAGATTAATTTGTTAGTGTTTTAACTTTAAGATAAAAAATATTTTAACGATAGTTCCAAATTTTAATAATTGGATATTTATTTTATAAATATTTTGTGAAATTAATAAATTAAATTAGTTAATCTAAGATAATTTTTTAAGAACATTAATAAAGATCATAGACCTCTACTCATGGGTTGGGCCTCAATACATACAAATAAATTGTTAGTATTTTAACTTAAAAATAAAAAATTATTTTAACTGTAGTTTTGAATTTTGATAACTGAATTTTTATTTAATAATTATTTCGTAAAATCAATAGATTAATTAATTAATCTAAGATAATTTTAATGACACTAATCAAGATCGTACACCTGTACTCATCAGTAGGGCCTCAATATGTAAGATTAACTGGTTAGTGTTTTAACTTTAAGATAAAAAATTATTTTAACGATAGTTCCAAATTTTAATAATTGGATATTTATTTTATAATTATTTTGTTAAATTAATAGATTAAATTACTCAATCTAAGATCATTTTTTAATAACATTAATCAAGATCAAAGACCTCTACTCATGGGTTGGGCCTCAATACATACAAATAAATTGTTAGTATTTTAACTTTAAAAAAAAATTTATTTTAACTGTAGTTTAGAATTTTGATAACTGAATTTTTATTTAATAATTATTTTGTAAAATTAATTGATAATTTAATTAATCTAAGATAATTTTAATGACACTAATCAAGATCGTACACGTGTACTTATGAGTTGAGCCTCAATACGTAAGATTAATTGGTTAGTGTTTTAACTTTAAGATAAAAAATTAATTTAACGATAGTTCCAAATTTTAATAAATTGATAATTATTTAATAATTATTTTGTGAAATTAATAGATTAAATTAGTTAATCTAAGATAATGTTTAAATAACATTAATAAAGATCGTAGACCTCTACTCATGGGTTGGGCCTCAATACATACAAAAAAATTTTAGTATTTTAACTTAAAATTAAAAAATTATTTTTACTGTAGTTTAGAATTTTGATAACTGAATTTTTATTTAATAATTATTTCTAAAATTAATAGATTAATTAATTAATCTAAGATAATTTTAATGAGACTAATCAAGATCGTACACCTATACTCAATAGTAGGGCCTCAACACGTAAGATTAACTTTAAGATAAAAAATTAATTTAACGATAGTTCCAAATTTTAATAATTGTATATTTATTCAATAATTATTTTGTTAAATTAATAGATTAAATTACTCAATCTAAGATCATTTTTTAATAACATTAATCAAGATCAAAGACCTCTACTCATGGGTTGGGCCACAATACATACAAATAAATTGTTAGTATTTTAACTTTAAAAAAAAAATTATTTTAACTGTAGTTTAGAATTTTGATAACTGAATTTTTATTTAATAATTATTTCGTAAAATTAATAGATTAATTAATAAATCTAAGATAATTTTAGTGACACTAATATAGATCGTACACCTGTACCCATGACTTGGGTTGGGCCTCAATACATACAAATAAATTGTTAGTATTTTAACTTAAAAATAAAAAATTATTTCAATTGTAGTTTAGAATTTTGATAACTGAATTTCTATTTAATAATTATTTAGTAAAATTAATAGATTAATTAATTAATCTAAGATAATTTTAATGAGACTAATCAAGATCGTACACCTGTACTCATGAGTTGATTAGTGTCATTAAAATTATCTTAGATTAATTAATTAATCTATTGATTTTACGAAATAATTATTAAATAAAAATTCAGTTATCAAAATTCAAAACTACAGTTAAAATAGTTTTTTATTTTTAAGTTAAAATACTAACAATTTATTTGTATGTATTGAGGCCCAACCCATGAGTAGAGGTCTATGATCTTTATTAATGTTCGTAAAAAATTATCTTAGATTAACTAATTTAATTTATTAATTTCACAAAATATTTATAAAATAAATATCCAATTATTAAATTTTGGAACTATCGTTAAAATATTTTTTATCTTAAAGTTAAAACACTAACAAATTAATCTTACGTAAGTTAATCTTACGTGTTGAGGCCCTACTATTGAGTATAGGTGTACGATCTTGATTAGTCTCATTAAAATTATCTTAGATTAATTAATTAATCTATTAATTTTAGAAATAATTATTAAATAAAAATTCAGTTATCAAAATTCTAAACTACAGTAAAAACAATTTTTTAATTTTAAGTTAAAATACTAAAATTTTTTTGTATGTATTGAGGCCCAACCCATGAGTAGAGGTCTACGATCTTTATTAATGTTATTTAAACATTATCTTAGATTAACTAATTTAATCTATTAATTTCACAAAATAATTATTAAATAATTATCATAGACCTCTACTCATGGGTTGGGCCTCAATACATACAAATAAATTGTTAGTATTTTAACTTAAAAATAAAAAATTATTTCAACTGTAGTTTAGAATTTTGATAACTGAATTTCTATTTAATAATTATTTAGTAAAATTAATAGATTAATTAATTAATCTAAGATAATTTTAATGAGACTAATCAAGATCGTACACCTGTACTCATGAGTTGGGCCTCAACACGTAAGATTAATTGGTTAGTGTTTTAACTTTAAAATGAAAAATTATTTTAACGATAGTTCTAAATTTTAATAATTGGATATTTATTGATAATTATTTTGTGAAATTAATAGATTAAATTAGTTAATCAAAGATAATTTTTTAATAACATTAATCAAAATCGTAGACCTGTACTCAGGGGTTGGGCCTCAATGCATAGAAATAATTGGTTAGTATTTTAAATTAAAAATAAAAAACTATTTATTTGTAGTTCAGAATTTTCATAATGGATTATTTATTTAATAATTATTTCGTAAAATTAATAGATTAATTAATAAATCTAAGATAATTTTAGTGACACTAATATAGATCGTACACCTGTACTCATGACTTGGGCCGCAATACGTAAGATTAACTGGTTAGTGTTTTGACTTTAAAATAAAAAATTATTCTAACGATGGTTCAAAATTTTAATAATTGAATATTTAATTAATAATTACTTCGTGAAATTAATAGATTAAACTAGTTAATCTAAGATAATTTTTTAATAACAATAATCAAGATCATAGACCTCTACTCATGCGTTGGGCCTCAATACATACAAATAAATTGTTAGTATTTTAACTTAAAAATAAAAAATTATATCAACTGTAGTTTAGAATTTTGATAACTGAATGTCTATTTAATAATTATTTAGTAAAATTAATAGATTAATTAATTAATCTAAGATAATTTTAATGAGACTAATCAAGATGGTACACCTGTACTCATGAGTTGGCCCTCAACACGTAAGATTAATTGGTTAGTGTTTTAACTTTAAAATGAAAAATTATTTTAACGATAGTTCTGAATTTTAATAATTGGATATTTATTGATAATTATTTTGTGAAATTAATAGATTAAATTAGTTAATCAAAGATAATTTTTTAATAACATTAATCAAAATCGTACACCTGTACTCAGGGGTTGGGCCTCAATGCATAGAAATAATTGGTTAGTATTTTAAATTAAAAATAAAAAACTATTTTATTTGTAGTTCAGAATTTTCATAATTGATTATTTATTTAATAATTATTTCATAAAATTAATAGATTAATTAATAAATCTAAGATAATTTTAGTGACACTAATATAGATCGTACACCTGTACTCATGACTTGGGCCGCAATACGTAAGATTAACTCGTTAGTGTTTTGACTTTAAGATAAAAAATTATTTTAACGATAGTTCGAAATTTTAATAATTGGATAACTATTTAATAATTATTTCGTGAAATTAATAGATTAAATTAGTTAATCTAAGATAATTTTTTAATAACATTAATCAAGATCGTAGACCTCTACTCATGGGTTGGGCCTCAATACATACAAATAAATTGTTAGTATTTTAACTTAAAAATAAAAAATTATTTCAACTGTAGTTTAGAATTTTAATAACTGAATTTCTATTTAATAATTATTTAGTAAAATTAATAGATTAATTAATTAATCTAAGATAATTTTAATGAGACTAATCAAGATGGTACACCTGTACTCATGAGTTGGGCCTCAATACGGAAGATTAATTGGTTAGTGTTTTAACTTTAAGATAAAAAATTATTTTAACGATTGTTCCAAATTTTAATAATTGGATAATTATTTAATAATTATTTTGTGAAATTAATAGATTAAATTAGTTAATCTGAGATAATTTTTTAATAACATTAATCAAGATCGTAGACCTCTACTGATGGGTTGGGCCTCAATACATACAAATAAATTGTTTGTATTTTAACTTAAAAATAAAAAATTATTTCAACTGTAGTTTAGAATTTTTATAACTGAATTTCTATTTAATAATTATTCAGTAAAATTAATAGATTAATTAATTAATCTAAGATAATTTTAATGAGACTAATCAAGATCGTACACCTGTACTCATGAGTTGGGCCTCAACACGTAAGATTAATTGGTTAGTGTTTTAACTTTAAGATAAAAAATTATTTTAAAGATAGTTCCTAATTTTAATAATTGGATAATTATTTAATAATTATTTTGTGAAATTAATAGATTAAATTAGTTAATCTAAGATAATTTTTTAATAACATTAATCAAAATCGTAGACCTGTACTCAGGGGTTGGGCCTCAATGCATAGAAATAATTGGTTAGTATTTTAAATTAAAAATAAAAAACAATTTTATTTGTAGTTCAGAATTTTCATAATCGATTATTTATTTAATAATTATTTCGTAAAATTAATAGATTAATTAATAAATCTAAGATAATTTTAGTGACACTAATATAGATCGTACACCTGTACTCATGACTTGGGCCGCAATACGTAAGATTAACTGGTTAGTGTTTTGACTTTAAAATAAAAAATTATTCTAACGATGGTTCAAAATTTTAATAATTGAATATTTAATTAATAATTACTTCGTGAAATTAATAGATTAAACTAGTTAATCTAAGATAATTTTTTAATAACAATAATCAAGATCATAGACCTCTACTCATGGGTTGGGCCTCAATACATACAAATAAATTGTTAGTATTTTAACTTAAAAATAAAAAATTATTTCAACTGTAGTTTAGAATTTTGATAACTGAATGTCTATTTAATAATTATTTAGTAAAATTAATAGATTAATTAATTAATCTAAGATAATTTTAATGAGACTAATCAAGATGGTACACCTGTACTCATGAGTTGGGCCTCAACACGTAAGATTAATTGGTTAGTGTTTTAACTTTAAAATGAAAAATTATTTTAACGATAGTTCTCAATTTTAATATTTGGATATTTATTGATAATTATTTTGTGAAATTAATAGATTAAATTAGTTAATCAAAGATAATTTTTTAATAACATTAATCAAAATCGTACACCTGTACTCAGGGGTTGGGCCTCAATGCATAGAAATAATTGGTTAGTATTTTAAATTAAAAATAAAAAACTATTTTATTTGTAGTTCAGAATTTTCATAATTGATTATTTATTTAATAATTATTTCATAAAATTAATAGATTAATTAATAAATCTAAGATAATTTTAGTGACACTAATATAGATCGTACACCTGTACTCATGACTTGGGCCGCAATACGTAAGATTAACTCGTTAGTGTTTTGACTTTAAGATAAAAAATTATTTTAACGATAGTTCGAAATTTTAATAATTGGATAACTATTTAATAATTATTTGGTGAAATTAATAGATTAAATTAGTTAATCTAAGATAATTTTTTAATAACATTAATCAAGATCGTAGACCTCTACTCATGTGTTGGGCCTCAATACATACAAATAAATTGTTAGTATTTTAACTTAAAAATAAAAAATTATTTCAACTGTAGTTTAGAATTTTAATAACTGAATTTCTATTTAATAATTATTTAGTCCAATTAATAGATTAATTAATTAATCTAAGATAATTTTAATGAGACTAATCAAGATGGTACACCTGTACTCATGAGTTGGGCCTCAATACGGAAGATTAATTGGTTAGTGTTTTAACTTTAAGATAAAAAATTATTTTAACGATAGTTCCAAATTTTAATAATTGGATAATTATTTAATAATTATTTTGTGAAATTAATAGATTAAATTAGTTAATCTGAGATAATTTTTTAATAACATTAATCAAGATCGTAGACCTCTACTGATGGGTTGGGCCTCATTACATACAAATAAATTGTTTGTATTTTAACTTAAAAATAAAAAATTATTTCAACCGTAGTTTAGAATTTTGATAACTGAATTTCTATTCAATAATTATTCAGTAAAATTAATAGATTAATTAATTAATCTAAGATAATTTTAATGAGACTAATCAAGATCGTACACCTGTACTCATGAGTTGGGCCTCAATACGGAAGATTAATTGGTTAGTGTTTTAACTTTAAGATAAAAAATTATTTTAACGATAGTTCCAAATTTTAATAATTGGATAATTATTTAATAATTATTTTGTGAAATTAATAGATTAAATTAGTTAATCTGAGATAATTTTTTAATAACATTAATCAAGATCGTAGACCTCTACTGATGGGTTGGGCCTCAATACATACAAATAAATTGTTTGTATTTTAACTTAAAAATAAAAAATTATTTCAACCGTAGTTTAGAATTTTGATAACTGAATTTCTATTTAATAATTATTCAGTAAAATTAATAGATTAATTAATTAATCTAAGATAATTTTAATGAGACTAATCAAGATCGTACACCTGTACTCATGAGTTGGGCCTTAACACGTAAGATTAATTGGTTAGTGTTTACTTTTAAGATAAAAAATTATTTTAAAGATAGTTCCTAATTTTAATAATTGGATAATTATTTAATAATTATTTTGTGAAATTAATAGATTAAATTAGTTAATCTAAGATAATTTTTTAATAACATTAATCAAAATCGTAGACCTGTACTCAGGGGTTGGGCCTCAATGCATAGAAATAATTGGTTAGTATTTTAAATTAAAAATAAAAAACTATTTTATTTGTAGTTCAGAATTTTCATAATGGATTATTTATTTAATAATTATTTCGTAAAATTAATAGATTAATTAATAAATCTAAGATAATTTTAGTGACACTAATATAGATCGTACACCTGTACTCATGACTTGGGCCGCAATACGTAAGATTAACTAGTCAGTGTTTTGACTTTAAAATAAAAAATTATTCTAACGATAGTTTAAAATTTTAATAATTGAATATTTAATTAATAATTACTTCGTGAAATTAATAGATTAAACTAGTTAATCTAAGATAATTTTTTAATAACAATAATCAAGATCATAGACCTCTACTCATGGGTTGGGCCTCAATACATACAAATAAATTGTTAGTATTTTAACTTAAAAATAAAAAATTATTTCAACTGTAGTTTAGAATTTTTATAACTGAATTTCTATTTAATAATTATTTAGTAAAATTAATAGATTAATTAATTATTCTAAGATAATTTTAATGAGACTAATCAAGATGGTACACCTGTACTCATGAGTTGGGCCTCAATACGGAAGATTAATTGGTTAGTGTTTTAACTTTAAGATAAAAAATTATTTTAACGATAGTTCGAAATTTTAATAATTGGATAACTATTTAATAATTATTTCGTGAAATTAATAGATTAAATTAGTTAATCTAAGATAATTTTTTAATAACATTAATCAAGATCGTAGACCTCTACTCATGGGTTGGGCCTCAATACATACAAATAAATTGTTTGTATTTTAACTTAAAAATAAAAAATTATTTCAACCGTAGTTTAGAATTTTGATAACTGAATTTCTATTTAATAATTATTCAGTAAAATTAATAGATTAATTAATTAATCTAAGATAATTTTAATGAGACTAATCAAGATCGTACACCTGTACTCATGAGTTGAGCCTCAATACGGAAGATTAATTGGTTAGTGTTTTAACTTTAAGATAAAAAATTATTTTAACGATAGTTCCAAATTTTAATAATTGGATAATTATTTAATAATTATTTTGTGAAATTAATAGATTAAATTAGTTAATCTGAGATAATTTTTTAATAACATTAATCAAGATCGTAGACCTCTACTGATGGGTTGGGCCTCAATACATACAAATAAATTGTTTGTATTTTAACTTAAAAATAAAAAATTATTTCAACCGTAGTTTAGAATTTTGATAACTGAATTTCTATTTAATAATTATTCAGTAAAATTAATAGATTAATTAATTAATCTAAGATAATTTTAATGAGACTAATCAAGATCGTACACCTGTACTCATGAGTTGGGCCTTAACACGTAAGATTAATTGGTTAGTGTTTTAACTTTAAGATAAAAAATTATTTTAAAGATAGTTCCTAATTTTAATAATTGGATAATTATTTAATAATTATTTTGTGAAATTAATAGATTAAATTAGTTAATCTAAGATAATTTTTTAATAACATTAATCAAAATCGTAGACCTGTACTCAGGGGTTGGGCCTCAATGCATAGAAATAATTGGTTAGTATTTTAAATTAAAAATAAAAAACTATTTTATTTGTAGTTCAGAATTTTCATAATTGATTATTTATTTAATAATTATTTCGTAAAATTAATAGATTAATTAATAAATCTAAGATAATTTTAGTGACACTAATATAAATCGTACACCTGTACTCATGACTTGGGCCGCAATACGTAAGATTAACTGGTCAGTGTTTTGACTTTAAAATAAAAAATTATTCTAACGATAGTTCAAAATTTTAATAATTGAATATTTAATTAATAATTACTTCGTGAAATTAATAGATTAAACTAGTTAATCTAAGATAATTTTTTAATAACAATAATCAAGATCATAGACCTCTACTAATGGGTTGGGCCTCAATACATACAAATAAATTGTTAGTATTTTAACTTAAAAATAAAAAATTATTTCAACTGTAGTTTAGAATTTTGATAACTGAATTTCTATTTAATAATTATTTAGTAAAATTAATAGATTAATTAATTATTCTAAGATAATTTTAATGAGACTAATCAAGATGGTACACCTGTACTCATGAGTTGGGCCTCAATACGGAAGATTAATTGGTTAGTGTTTTAACTTTAAGATAAAAAATTATTTTAACGATAGTTCGAAATTTTAATAATTGGATAACTATTTAATAATTATTTCGTGAAATTAATAGATTAAATTAGTTAATCTAAGATAATTTTTTAATAACATTAATCAAGATCGTAGACCTCTACTCATGGGTTGGGCCTCAATACATACAAATAAATTGTTAGTATTTTAACTTAAAAATAAAAAATTATTTCAACTGTAGTTTAGAATTTTAATAACTGAATTTCTATTTAATAATTATTTAGTAAAATTAATAGATTAATTAATTAATCTAAGATAATTTTAATGAGACTAATCAAGATGGTACACCTGTACTCATGAGTTGGGCCTCAATACGGAAGATTAATTGGTTAGTGTTTTAACTTTAAGATAAAAAATTATTTTAACGATAGTTCCAAATTTTAATAATTGGATAATTATTTAATAATTATTTTGTGAAATTAATAGATTAAATTAGTTAATCTGAGATAATTTTTTAATAACATTAATCAAGATCGTAGACCTCTACTCATGGGTTGGGCCTCAATACATACAAATAAATTGTTAGTATTTTAACTTTAAAATAAAAAATTATTTCAACTGTAGTTTAGAATTTTAATAACTGAATTTCTATTTAATAATTATTTAGTAAAATTAATAGATTAATTAATTAATCTAAGATAATTTTAATGAGACTAATCAAGATGGTACACCTGTACTCATGAGTTGGGCCTCAATACGGAAGATTAATTGGTTAGTGTTTTAACTTTAAGATAAAAAATTATTTTAACGATAGTTCCAAATTTTAATAATTGGATAATTATTTAATAATTATTTTGTGAAATTAATAGATTAAATTAGTTAATCTGAGATAATTTTTTAATAACATTAATCAAGATCGTAGACCTCTACTGATGGGTTGGGCCTCAATACATACAAATAAATTGTTTGTATTTTAACTTAAAAATAAAAAATTATTTCAACTGTAGTTTAGAATTTTGATAACTGAATTTCTATTTAATAATTATTCAGTAAAATTAATAGATTAATTAATTAATCTAAAATAATTTTAATGAGACTAATCAAGATCGTACACCTGTACTCATGAGTTGGGCCTCAACACGTAAGATTAATTGGTTAGTGTTTTAACTTTAAGATAAAAAATTATTTTAAAGATAGTTCCTAATTTTAATAATTGGATAATTATTTAATAATTATTTTGTGAAATTAATAGATTAAATTAGTTAATCTAAGATAATTTTTTAATAACATTAATCAAAATCGTAGACCTGTACTCAGGGGTTGGGCCTCAATGCATAGAAATAATTGGTTAGTATTTTAAATTAAAAATAAAAAACTATTTTATTTGTAGTTCAGAATTTTCATAATCGATTATTTATTTAATAATTATTTCGTAAAATTAATAGATTAATTAATAAATCTAAGATAATTTTAGTGACACTAATATAGATCGTACACCTGTACTCATGACTTGGGCCGCAATACGTAAGATTAACTGGTCAGTGTTTTGACTTTAAAATAAAAAATTATTCTAACGATAGTTCAAAATTTTAATAATTGAATATTTAATTAATAATTACTTCGTGAAATTAATAGATTAAACTAGTTAATCTAAGATAATTTTTTAATAACAATAATCAAGATCATAGACCTCTACTCATGGGTTGGGCCTCAATACACACAAATAAATTGTTAGTATTTTAACTTAAAAATAAAAAATTATTTCAACTGTAGTTTAGAATTTTGATAACTGAATTTCTATTTAATAATTATTTAGTAAAATTAATAGATTAATTAATTATTCTAAGATAATTTTAATGAGACTAATCAAGATGGTACACCTGTACTCATGAGTTGGGCCTCAATACGGAAGATTAATTGGTTAGTGTTTTAACTTTAAGATAAAAAATTATTTTAACGATAGTTCCAAATTTTAATAATTGGATAATTATTTAATAATTATTTGGTGAAATTAATAGATTAAATTAGTTAATCTGAGATAATTTTTTAATAACATTAATCAAGATCGTAGACCTCTACTCATGGGTTGGGCCTCAATACATACAAATAAATTGTTTGTATTTTAACTTAAATATAAAAAATTATTTTAACTGTAGTTTAGAATTTTGATAACTGAATTTCTATTTAATAATTATTTAGTAAAATTAATAGATTAATTAGTTAATCTAAGATAATTTTAATGAGACTAATCAAGATCGTACACCTGTACTCATGAGTTGGGCCTCAACACGTAAGATTAATTGGTTAGTGTTTTAACTTTAAAATGAAAAATTATTTTAACGATAGTTCTAAATTTTAATAATTGGATATTTATTGATAATTATTTTGTGAAATTAATAGATTAAATTAGTTAATCAAAGATAATTTTTTAATAACATTAATCAAAATCGTAGACCTGTACTCAGGGGTTGGGCCTCAATGCATAGAAATAATTGGTTAGTATTTTAAATTAAAAATAAAAAACTATTTTATTTGTAGTTCAGAATTTTAGTGACACTAATATAGATCGTACACCTGTACCCATGACTTGGGCCGCAATACGTAAGATTAACTGGTTAGTGTTTTGACTTTAAGATAAAAAATTATTTTAACGATAGTTCGAAATTTTAATAATTGGATAATTATTTAATAATTATTTTGTGAAATTAATAGATTAAATTAGTTAATCTAAGATAATTTTTTAATAACATTAATCAAGATCGTAGACCTCTACTCATGGGTTGGGCCTCAATACATACAAATAAATTGTTTGTATTTTAACTTAAAAATAAAAAATTATTTTAACTGTAGTTTAGAATTTTGATAACTGAATTTCTATTTAATAATTATTTAGTAAAATTAATAGATTAATTAATTAATCTAAGATAATTTTAATGAGACTAATCAAGATGGTACACCTGTACTCATGAGTTGGGCCTCAATACGGAAGATTAATTGGTTAGTGTTTTAAATTTAAGATAAAAAATTATTTTAACGATAGTTCCAAATTTTAATAATTGGATAATTATTTAATAATTATTTTGTGAAATTAATAGATTAAATTAGTTAATCTGAGATAATTTTTTAATAACATTAATCAAGATCGTAGACCTCTACTCATGAGTTGGGCCTCAATATATACAAATAAATTGTTAGTATTTTAACTGTAGTTTAGAATTTCTATAACTGAATTTCTATTTAATAATTATTTAGTAAAATTAATAGATTAATCAGTTAATCTAAGATAATTTTAATGAGACTAATCAAGATGGTACACCTGTAGTCATGAGTTGGGCCTCAACACGTAAGATTAATTAGTTAGTGTTTTAACTTTAATATGAAAAATTATTTTAACGATAGTTCTAAATTTTAATAATTGGAAATTTATTGATAATTATTTTGTGAAATTAATAGATTAAATTAGTTAATCAAAGATAATTTTTTAATAACATTAATCAAAATCGTAGACCTGTACTCAGGGGTTGGGCCTCAATGCATAGAAATAATTGGTTAGTATTTTAAATTAAAAATAAAAAACTATTTTATTTGTAGTTCAGAATTTTCATAATGGATTATTTATTTAATAATTATTTCGTAAAATTAATAGTTTAATTAATAAATCTTAGATAATTTTAGTGACACTAATATAGATCGTACACCTGTACTCATGACTTGGGCCGCAATACGTAAGATTAACTGGTTAGTGGTTTGACTTTAAGATAAAAATTATTTTAACGATAGTTCGAAATTTTAATAATTGGATAATTATTTAATAATTATTTCGTGAAATTTATAGATTAAATTGGTTAATCTAAGATAATTTTTTAATAACATTAATCAAGATCGTAGACCTCTACTCAAGGGTTGGGCCTCAATACACACAAATAAATTGTTAGTATTTTAACTTAAAAATAAAAAATTATTTCAACTGTAGTTTAGAATTTTGATAACTGAATTTCTATTTAATAATTATTTAGTAAAATTAATAGATTAATTAATTATTCTAAGATAATTTTAATGAGACTAATCAAGATGGTACACCTGTACTCATGAGTTGGGCCTCAATACGGAAGATTAATTGGTTAGTGTTTTAACTTTAAGATAAAAAATTATTTTAACGATAGTTCCAAATTTTAATAATTGGATAATTATTTAATAATTATTTTGTGAAATTAATAGATTAAATTAGTTAATCTAAGATAATTTTAATGAGACTAATCAAGATGGTACACCTCTATTATTTTGTGAAATTAATAGATTAAATTAGTTAATCAAAGATAATTTTTTAATAACATTAATCAAGGTCGTAGACCTCTACTCATGGGTTGGGCCTCAATACATACAAATAAACTGTTAGTATTTTAACTTAAAAATAAAAAATTATTTCAACTGTAGTTTAGAATTTTGATAACTGAATTTCTATTTAATAATTATTTTAACGATAGTTCTAAATTGTAATAATTGGATATTTATTGATAATTATTTTGTGAAATTAATAGATTAAATTAGTTAATCAAAGATAATTTTTTAATAACATTAATCAAAATCGTAGACCTGTACTCAGGGGTTGGGCCTCAATGCATAGAAATAATTGGTTAGTATTTTAAATTAAAAATAAAAAACTATTTTATTTGTAGTTCAGAATTTTCATAATGGATTATTTATTTAATAATTATTTCGTAAAATTAATTAATTTGTTAGTGTTTTAACTTTAAAATGAAAAATTATTTTAACGATAGTTGTAAATTTTAATAATTGGATATTTATTGATAATTATTTTGTGAAATTAATAGATTAAATTAGTTAATCAAAGATAATTTTTTAATAATATTAATCAAAATCGTAGACCTGTACTCAGGGGTTGGGCCTCAATGCATAGAAATAATTGGTTAGTATTTTAAATTAAAAATAAAAAACTATTTTATTTGTAGTTCAGAATTTTCATAATGGATTATTTATTTAATAATTATTTCGTAAAATTAATAGATTAATTAATAAATCTAAGATAATTTTAGTGACACTAATATAGATCGTACACCTGTACTCATGAGTTGGGCCGCAATACGTAAGATTAACTGGTTAGTGTTTTGACTTTAAGATAAAAAATTATTTTAACGATAGTTCGAAATTATAATAATTGGATAATTATTTAATAATTATTTCGTGAAATTAATAGATTAAATTAGTTAATCTAAGATAATTTTTTAATAACATTAATCAAGATCGTAGACCTCTACTCATGGGTTGGTCCTCAATACATACAAATAAATTGTTAGTATTTTAACTTAAAAATAAAAAATTATTTCAACTGTAGTTTAGAATTTTGATAACTGAATTTCTATTTAATAATTATTTAGTAAAATTAATAGATTAATTAATTAATCTAAGATAATTTTAATGAGACAAATCAAGATGGTACACCTCTATTATTTTGTGAAATTAATAGATTAAATTAGTTAATCTAAGATAATTTTTTAATAACATTAATCAAGGTCGTAGACCTCTACTCATGGGTTGGGCCTCAATACATACAAATAAATTGTTAGTATTTTAACTTAAAAATAAAAAATTATTTTCACTGTAGTTTAGAATTTTGATAACTGAATTTCTATTTAATAATTATTTAGTAAAATTAATAGATTAATTAATTAATCTAAGATAATTTTAATGAGACAAATCAAGATCGTACATCTGTACTCATGAGTTGGGCCTCAACACGTAAGATTAATTGGTTAGTGTTTTAACTTTAAAATGAAAAATTATTTTAACGATAGTTCTAAATTTTAATAATTGGATATTTAATGATAATTATTTTGTGAAATTAATAGATTAAATTAGTTAATCAAAGATAATTTTTTAGTAACATTGATCAAAATCGTAGACCATACTCAGGGGTTGGGCCTCAATGCATAGAAATAATTGGTTAATATTTTAAATTAAAAATAAAAACTATTTTATTTGTAGTTCAGAATTTTCATAATTGATTATTTATTTAATAATTATTTCATAAAATTAATAGATTAATTAATAAATCTAAGATAATTTTAGTGACACTAATATAGATCGTACACCTGTACTCATGACTTGGGCCGCAATACGTAAGATTAACTGGTTAGTGTTTTCACTTTAAGATAAAAAATTATTTTAACGATAGTTCGAAATTTTAATAATTGGATAATTATTTAATAATTATTTCGTGAAATTAATAGATTAAATTAGTTAATCTAAGATAATTTTTTAATAACATTAATCAAGATCGTAGACCTCTACTCATGGGTTGGGCATCAATACATACAAATAAATTGTTAGTATTTTAACTTAAAAATAAAAAATTATTTTAACTGTAGTTTATAATTTTGATAACTGAATTACTATTTAATAATTCTTTAGTAAAATTAATAGATTAATTAATTAATCTACGATAATATTAATGAGACTAATCAAGATCGTACACCTGTACTCATGAGTTGGGCCTCAACACGTAAGATTAATTGGTTAGTGTTTTAACTTTAAGATAAAAAATTATTTTAACGATAGTTCCAAATTTTAATAATTGGATAATTATTTAATAATTATTTTGTGAAATTAATAGATTAAATTAGTTAATCTAAGAAAATTTTTTAATATCATTAATCAAGATCGTAGACCTCTACCATGGGTTGGGCCTCAATACATACAAATAAATTGTTAGTATTTTAACTTAAAAATAAAAAATTCTTTTAACTGTAGTTTAGAATTTTGATAACTGAATTTCTATTTAATAATTGTTTAGTAAAATTAATAGATTAATTAATTAATCTAAGATAATTTTAATGAGACAAATCAAGATCGTACACCTGTACTCATGAGTTGGGCCTCAACACGTAAGATTAATTGGTTAGTGTTTTAACTTTAAAATGAAAAATTATTTTAACGATATTTGTAAATTTTAATAATTGGATATTTATTGATAATTATTTTGTGAAATTAATAGATTAAATTAGTTAATCAAAGATAATTTTTTAATAACATTAATCAAAATCGTAGACCTGTACTCAGGGGTTGGGCCTCAATGCATAGAAATAATTGGTTAGTATTTTAAATTAAAAATAAAAAACTATTTTATTTGTAGTTCAGAATTTTCATAATGGATTATTTATTTAATAATTATTTCGTAAAATTAATAGATTAATTAATAAATCTAAGATAATTTTAGTGACACTAATATAGATCGTACACCTGTACTCATGACTTGGGCCGCAATACGTAAGATTAACTGGTTAGTGTTTTGACTTTAAGATAAAAAATTATTTTAACGATAGTTCGAAATTATAATAATTGGATAATTATTTAATAATTATTTCGTGAAATTAATAGATTAAATTAGTTAATCTAAGATAATTTTTTAATAACATTAATCAAGATCGTAGACCTCTACTCATGGGTTGGTCCTCAATACATACAAATAAATTGTTAGTATTTTAACTTAAAAATAAAAAATTATTTCAACTGTAGTTTAGAATTTTGATAACTGAATTTCTATTTAATAATTAATTTTTTAATAACATTAATCAAGATCGTAGACCTCTACTCATGGGTTGGGCCTCAATACATACAAATAAATTGTTAGTATTTTAACTTAAAAATAAAAAATTATTTCAACTGTAGTTTAGAATTTAATAACTGAATTTCTATTTAATAATTATTTAGTAAAATTAATAGATTAATTAATTAATCTAAGATAATTTTAATGAGACTAATCAAGATGGTACACCTCTATTATTTTGTGAAATTAATAGATTAAATTAGTTAATCAAAGATAATTTTTTAATAACATTAATCAAGGTCGTAGACCTCTACTCATGGGTTGGGCCTCAATACATACAAATAAACTGTTAGTATTTTAACTTAAAAATAAAAAATTATTTCAACTGTAGTTTAGAATTTTGATAACTGAATTTCTATTTAATAATTATTTAGTAAAATTAATAGATTAATTAATTAATCTAAGATAATTTTAAAGACACTAATCAAGATCGTACACCTGTAGTCATGAGTTGGGCCTCAACACGTATGATTAATTGGTTAGTGTTTTAACTTTAAAATGAAAAATTATTTTAACGATAGTTCTAAATTGTAATAATTGGATATTTATTGATAATTATTTTGTGAAATTAATAGATTAATTTAGTTAATCAAAGATAATTTTTTAATAACATTAATCAAAATCGTAGACCTGTACTCAGGGGTTGGGCCTCAATGCATAGAAATAATTGGTTAGTATTTTAAATTAAAAATAAAAAAATATTTTATTTGTAGTTCAGAATTTTCATAATGGATTATTTATTTAATAATTATTTCGTAAAATTAATTAATTTGTTAGTGTTTTAACTTTAAAATGAAAAATTATTTTAACGATAGTTGTAAATTTTAATAATTGGATATTTATTGATAATTATTTTTTGAAATTAATAGATTAAATTAGTTAATCAAAGATAATTTTTTAATAACATTAATCAAAATCGTAGACCTGTACTCAGGGGTTGGGCCTCAATGCATAGAAATAATTGGTTAGTATTTTAAATTAAAAATAAAAAACTATTTTATTTGTAGTTCAGAATTTTCATAATGGATTATTTATTTAATAATTATTTCGTAAAATTAATAGATTAATTAATAAATCTAAGATAATTTTAGTGACACTAATATAGATCGTACACCTGTACTCATGACTTGGGCCGCAATACGTAAGATTAACTGGTTAGTGTTTTGACTTTAAGATAAAAAATTATTTTAACGATAGTTCGAAATTATAATAATTGGATAATTATTTAATAATTATTTCGTGAAATTAATAGATTAAATTAGTTAATCTAAGATAATTTTTTAATAACATTAATCAAGATCGTAGACCTCTACTCATGGGTTGGTCCTCAATACATACAAATAAATTGTTAGTATTTTAACTTAAAAATAAAAATTTATTTCAACTGTAGTTTAGAATTTTGATAACTGAATTTCTATTTAATAATTATTTAGTAAAATTAATAGATTAATTAATTAATCTAAGATAATTTTAATGAGACAAATCAAGATGGTACACCTCTATTATTTTGTGAAATTAATAGATTAAATTAGTTAATCTAAGATAATTTTTTAATAACATTAATCAAGGTCGTAGACCTCTACTCATGGGTTGGGCCTCAATACATACAAATAAATTGTTAGTATTTTAACTTAAAAATAAAAAATTATTTTCACTGTAGTTTAGAATTTTGATAACTGAATTTCTATTTAATAATTATTTATTAAAATTAATAGATTAATTAATTAATCTAAGATAATTTTAATGAGACAAATCAAGATCGTACATCTGTACTCATGAGTTGGGCCTCAACACGTAAGATTAATTGGTTAGTGTTTTAACTTTAAAATGAAAAATTATTTTAACGATAGTTCTAAATTTTAATAATTGGATATTTAATGATAATTATTTTGTGAAATTAATAGATTAAATTAGTTAATCAAAGATAATTTTTTAGTAACATTGATCAAAATCGTAGACCAGTACTCAGGGGTTGGGCCTCAATGCATAGAAATAATTGGTTAATATTTTAAATTAAAAATAAAAACTATTTTATTTGTAGTTCAGAATTTTCATAATTGATTATTTATTTAATAATTATTTCATAAAATTAATAGATTAATTAATAAATCTAAGATAATTTTAGTGACACTAATATAGATCGTACACCTGTACTCATGACTTGGGCCGCAATACGTAAGATTAACTGGTTAGTGTTTTCAATTTAAGATAAAAAATTATTTTAACGATAGTTCGAAATTTTAATAATTGGATAATTATTTAATAATTATTTCGTGAAATTAATAGATTAAATTAGTTAATCTAAGATAATTTTTTAATAACATTAATCAAGATCGTAGACCTCTACTCATGGGTTGGGCATCAATACATACAAATAAATTGTTAGTATTTTAACTTAAAAATAAAAAATTATTTTAACTGTAGTTTATAATTTTGATAACTGAATTACTATTTAATAATTCTTTAGTAAAATTAATAGATTAATTAATTAATCTAAGATAATATTAATGAGACTAATCAAGATCGTACACCTGTACTCATGAGTTGGGCCTCAACACGTAAGATTAATTGGTTAGTGTTTTAACTTTAAGATAAAAAATTATTTTAACGATAGTTCCAAATTTTAATAATTGGATAATTATTTAATAATTATTTTTTGAAATTAATAGATTAAATTAGTTAATCTAAGAAAAATTTTTAATATCATTAATCAAGATCGTAGACCTCTACCATGGGTTGGGCCTCAATACATACAAATAAATTGTTAGTATTTTAACTTAAAAATAAAAAATTCTTTTAACTGTAGTTTAGAATTTTGATAACTGAATTTCTATTTAATAATTGTTTAGTAAAATTAATAGATTAATTAATTAATCTAAGATAATTTTAATTAGACAAATCAAGATCGTGCACCTGTACTCATGAGTTGGGCCTCAACACGTAAGATTAATTGGTTAGTGTTTTAACTTTAAAATGAAAAATTATTTTAACGACATTTGTAAATTTTAATAATTGGATATTTATTGATAATTATTTTGTGAAATTAATAGATTAAATTAGTTAATCAAAGATAATTTTTTAATAACATTAATCAAAATCGTAGACCTGTACTCAGGGGTTGGGCCTCAATGCATAGAAATAATTGGTTAGTATTTTAAATTAAAAATAAAAAACTATTTTATTTGTAGTTCAGAATTTTCATAATGGATTATTTATTTAATAATTATTTCGTAAAATTAATAGATTAATTAATAAATCTAAGATAATTTTAGTGACACTAATATAGATCGTACACCTGTACTCATGACTTGGGCCGCAATACGTAAGATTAACTGGTTAGTGTTTTCACTTTAAGATAAAAAATTATTTTAACGATAGTTCAAAATTTTAATAATTGGATAATTATTTAATAATTATTTCATGAAATTAATAGATTAAATTAGTTAATCAAAGATAATTTTTTAATAACATTAATCAAGATCGTAGACCTCTACTCATGGGTTGGGCCTCAATACATACAAATAAATTGTTAGTATTTTAACTTAAAAATAAAAAATTATTTCAACAGTAGTTTAGAATTTTGATAACTGAATTTCTATTTAATAATTATTTAGTAAAATTAATACATTAATTAATTAATCTAAGATAATTTTAATGAGACTAATCAAGATGGTACACCTCTATTATTTTGTGAAATTAATAGATTAAATTAGTTAATCTAAGATAATTTTTAATAACATTAATCAAGATCGTAGACCTCTACTCATGGGTTGGGCCTCACTACATACAAATAAATTGTTAGTATTTTAACTTAAAAATAAAAAATTATTTTCACTGTAGTTTAGAATTTTGAAAACTGGATTTCTATTTAATAATTATTTAGTAAAATTAATAGATTAATTAATTAATCTAAGATAATTTTAATGAGACAAATCAAGATCGTACACCTGTACTCATGAGTTGGGGCCTCAACACGTACGATTAATTGGTTAGTGTTTTAACTTTAAAATGAAAAATTATTTTAACGATAGTTCTAAATTTTAATAATTGGATATTTATTGATAATTATTATGTGAAATTAATAGATTAAATTAGTTAATCAAAGATAATTTTTTAATAACATTAATCAAAATCGTAGACCTGTACTCAGGGGTTGGGCCTCAATGCATAGAAATAATTGGTTAGTATTTTAAATTAAAAATAAAAAACTATTTTATTTGTAGTTCAGAATTTTCATAATGGATTATTTATTTAATAATTATTTCGTAAAATTAATAGATTAATTAATAAATCTAAGATAATTTTCGTGACACTAATATAGATCGTACACCTGTACTCATGACTTGGGCCGCAATACGTAAGATTAACTGGTTAGTGTTTTGACTTTAAGATAAAAAATTATTTTAAGGATAGTTCGAAATTTTAATAATTGGATAATTATTTAATAATTATTTCGTGAAATTAATAGATTAAATTAGTTAATCTAAGATAATTTTTTAATAACATTAATCAAGATCGTAGACCTCTACTCATGCGTTGGGCCTCAATACATACAAATAAATTGTTAGTATGTTAACTTAAAAATAAAAAATTATTTTAACTGTAGTTTAGAATTTTGATAACTGAATTTCTATTTAATTCTTTAGTAAAATTAATAGATTAATTAATTAATCTAAGATAATATTAATGAGACTCATCAAGATCGTACACCTGTACTCATGAGTTGGGCCTCAACACGTAAGATTAATTGGTTAGTGTTTTAACTTTAAAATGAAAAATTATTTTAACGATAGTTGTAAATTTTAATAATTGGATATTTATTGATAATTATTTTGTGAAATTAATAGATTAAATTAGTTAATCAAAGATAATTTTTTAATAACATTAATCAAAATGGTAGACCAGTAGTCAGGAGTTGGGCCTCAATGCATAGAAATAATTGGTTAGTATTTTAAATTAAAAATAAAAAACTATTTTATTTGTAGTTCAGAATTTTCATAATTGATTATTTATTTAATAATTATTTCGTAAAATTAATAGATTAATTAATAAATCTAAGATAATTTTAGTGACACTAATATAGATCGTACACCTGTACTCATGACTTGGGCCGCAATACGTAAGATTAACTGGTTAGTGTTTTGACTTTAAGATAAAAAATTATTTTAACGATAGTTCGAAATTATAATAATTGGATAATTATTTAATAATTATTTCGTGAAATTAATAGATTAAATTAGTTAATCTAAGATAATTTTTTAATAACATTAATCAAGATCGTAGACCACTACTCATGGGTTGGGCTTAACTTTAAAATGAAAAATTATTTTAATGATAGTTCTAAATTTTAAAAATTGGATATTTATTGATAATTATTTTGTGAAATTAATAGATTAAATTAGTTAATCAAAGAAATTTTTTAATAACATTAATCAAAATCGTAGACCAGTACTCAGGGGTTGGGCCTCAATGCATAGAAATAATTGGTTGGTATTTTAAATTAAAAATTAAAAACTATTTTATTTGTAGTTCAGAATTTTCATAATGGATTATTTATTTAATAATTATTTCGTAAAATTAATAGATTAATTAATAAATCTAAGATAATTTTAGTGACACTAATATAGATCGTACACCTGTACTCATGACTTGGGCCGCAATACGTAAGATTAACTGGTTAGTGTTTTGACTTTAAGATAAAAAATTATTTTAACGATAGTTCGAAATTATAATAATTGGATAATTATTTAATAATTATTTCGTGAAATTAATAGATTAAAATAGTTAATCTAAGATAATTTTTTGATAACATTAATCAAGATCGTAGACCTCTATTCATGGGTTGGGCCTCAATACATACAAATAAACTGTTAGTATTTTAACTTAAAAATAAAAAATTATTTCAACTGTAGTTTAGAATTTTGATAACTGAATTTCTATTTAATAATTATTTAGTAAAATTAATAGATTAATTAATTAATCTAAGATAATTTTAATGACACTAATCAAGATCGTACACCTGTAGTCAAGAGTTGGGCCTCAACACGTAAGTTTAATTGGTTAGTGTTTTAACTTTAAAATGAAAAATTATTTTAACGATAGTTCTAAATTGTAATAATTGGATATTTATTGATAATTATTTTGTGAAATTAATAGATTAAATTAGTTAATCAAAGATAATTTTTTAATAACATTAATCAAGGTCGTAGACCTCTACTCATGGGTTGGGCCTCAATACATACAAATAAACTGTTAGTATTTTAACTTAAAAATAAAAAATTATTTCAACTGTAGTTTAGAATTTTGATAACTGAATTTCTATTTAATAATTATTTAGTAAAATTAATAGATTAATTAATTAATCTAAGATAATTTTAAAGACACTAATCAAGATCGTACACCTGTAGTCATGAGTTGGGCCTCAACACGTATGATTAATTGGTTAGTGTTTTAACTTTAAAATGAAAAATTATTTTAACGATAGTTCTAAATTGTAATAATTGGATATTTATTGAAAATTATTTTGTGAAATTAATAGATTAATTTAGTTAATCAAAGATAATTTTTTAATAACATTAATCAAAATCGTAGACCTGTACTCAGGGGTTGGGCCTCAATGCATAGAAATAATTGGTTAGTATTTTAAATTAAAAATAAAAAAATATTTTATTTGTAGTTCAGAATTTTCATAATGGATTATTTATTTAATAATTATTTCGTAAAATTAATTAATTTGTTAGTGTTTTAACTTTAAAATGAAAAATTATTTTAACGATAGTTGTAAATTTTAATAATTGGATATTTATTGATAATTATTTTTTGAAATTAATAGATTAAATTAGTTAATCAAAGATAATTTTTTAATAACATTAATCAAAATCGTAGACCTGTACTCAGGGGTTGGGCCTCAATGCATAGAAATAATTGGTTAGTATTTTAAATTAAAAATAAAAAACTATTTTATTTGTAGTTCAGAATTTTCATAATGGATTATTTATTTAATAATTATTTCGTAAAATTAATAGATTAATTAATAAATCTAAGATAATTTTAGTGACACTAATATAGATCGTACACCTGTACTCATGACTTGGGCCGCAATACGTAAGATTAACTGGTTAGTGTTTTGACTTTAAGATAAAAAATTATTTTAACGATAGTTCGAAATTATAATAATTGGATAATTATTTAATAATTATTTCGTGAAATTAATAGATTAAATTAGTTAATCTAAGATAATTTTTTAATAACATTAATCAAGATCGTAGACCTCTACTCATGGGTTGGTCCTCAATACATACAAATAAATTGTTAGTATTTTAACTTAAAAATAAAAATTTATTTCAACTGTAGTTTAGAATTTTGATAACTGAATTTCTATTTAATAATTATTTAGTAAAATTAATAGATTAATTAATTAATCTAAGATAATTTTAATGACACTAATCAAGATCGTACACCTGTAGTCAAGAGTTGGGCCTCAACACGTAAGTTTAATTGGTTAGTGTTTTAACTTTAAAATGAAAAATTATTTTAACGATAGTTCTAAATTGTAATAATTGGATATTTATTGATAATTATTTTGTGAAATTAATAGATTAAATTAGTTAATCAAAGATAATTTTTTAATAACATTAATCAAAATCGTAGACCTGTACTCTGGGGTTGGGCCTCAATGCATAGAAATAATTGGTTAGTATTTTAAATTAAAAATAAAAAACTATTTTATTTGTAGTTCAGAATTTTCATAATGGATTATTTATTTAATAATTATTTCGTAAAATTAATTAATTTGTTAGTGTTTTAACTTTAAAATGAAAAATTATTTTAACGATAGTTGTAAATTTTAATAATTGGATATTTATTGATAATTATTTTGTGAAATTAATAGATTAAATTAGTTAATCAAAGATAATTTTTTAATAACATTAATCAAAATCGTAGACCTGTACTCAGGGGTTGGGCCTCAATGCATAGAAATAATTGGTTAGTATTTTAAATTAAAAATAAAAAACTATTTTATTTGTAGTTCAGAATTTTCATAATGGATTATTTATTTAATAATTATTTCGTAAAATTAATAGATTAATTAATAAATCTAAGATAATTTTAGTGACACTAATATAGATCGTACACCTGTACTCATGACTTGGGCCGCAATACGTAAGATTAACTGGTTAGTGTTTTGACTTTAAGATAAAAAATTATTTTAACGATAGTTCGAAATTATAATAATTGGATAATTATTTAATAATTATTTCGTGAAATTAATAGATTAAATTAGTTAATCTAAGATAATTTTTTAATAACATTAATCAAGATCGTAGACCTCTACTCATGGGTTGGTCCTCAATACATACAAATAAATTGTTAGTATTTTAACTTAAAAATAAAAAATTATTTCAACTGTAGTTTAGAATTTTGATTACTGAATTTCTATTTAATAATTATTTAGTAAAATTAATAGATTAATTAATTAATCTAAGATAATTTTAATGAGACAAATCAAGATGGCACACCTCTATTATTTTGTGAAATTAATAGATTAAATTAGTTAATCTAAGATAATTTTTTAATAACATTAATCAAGGTCGTAGACCTCTACTCATGGGTTGGGCCTCAATACATACAAATAAATTGTTAGTATTTTAACTTAAAAATAAAAAATTATTTTCACTGTAGTTTAGCTGAATTTCTATTTAATAATTATTTAGTAAAATTAATAGATTAATTAATTAATCTAAGATAATTTTAACGAGACTATTCAAGATGGTACACCTCTATTATTTTGTGAAATTAATAGATTAAATTAGTTAATCTAAGATAATTTTTTAATAACATTAATCAAGATCGTAGACCTCTACTCATGGGTTGGGCCTCAATACATACAAATAAAGTGTTAGTATTTTAACTTAAAAATAAAAAATTATTTTCACTGTAGTTTAGAATTTTGATAACTGAATTTCTATTTAATAATTATTTAGTAAAATTAATAGATTAATTAATTAATCTAAGATAATTTTAATATTTGTAGTTCAGAATTTTCATAATTGATTATTTATTTAATAATTATTTCGTAAAATTAATAGATTAATTAATAAATCTAAGATAATTTTAGTGACACTAATATAGATCGTACACCTGTACTCATGACTTGGGCCGCAATACGTAAGATTAACTGGTTAGTGTTTTGACTTTAAGATAAAAAATTATTTTAACGATAGTTCGAAATTTTAATAATTGGATAATTATTTAATAATTATTTCGTGAAATTAATAGATTAAATTAGTTAATCTAAGATAATTTTTTAATAACATTAATCAAGATCGTAGACCTCTACTCATGGGTTGGTCCTCAATACATACAAATAAATTGTTAGTATTTTAACTTAAAAATAAAAAATTATTTCAACTGTAGTTTAGAATTTTGATAACTGAATTTCTATTTAATAATTATTTAGTAAAATTAATAGATTAATTAATTAATCTAAGATAATTTTAATGAGACAAATCAAGATGGCACACCTCTATTATTTTGTGAAATTAATAGATTAAATTAGCTAATCTAAGATAATTTTTTAATAACATTAATCAAGGTCGTAGACCTCTACTCATGGGTTGGGCCTCAATACATACAAATAAATTGTTAGTATTTTAACTTAAAAATAAAAAATTATTTTCACTGTAGTTTAGCTGAATTTCTATTTAATAATTATTTAGTAAAATTAATAGATTAATTAATTAATCTAAGATAATTTTAACGAGACTAATCAAGATGGTACACCTCTATTATTTTGTGAAATTAATAGATTAAATTAGTTAATCTAAGATAATTTTTTAATAACATTAATCAAGATCGTAGACCTCTACTCATGGGTTGGGCCTCAATACATACAAATAAAGTGTTAGTATTTTAACTTAAAAATAAAAAATTATTTTCACTGTAGTTTAGAATTTTGATAACTGAATTTCTATTTAATAATTATTTAGTAAAATTAATAGATTAATTAATTAATCTAAGATAATTTTAATATTTGTAGTTCAGAATTTTCATAATTGATTATTTATTTAATAATTATTTCGTAAAATTAATAGATTAATTAATAAATCTAAGATAATTTTAGTGACACTAATATAGATCGTACACCTGTACTCATGACTTGGGCCGCAATACGTAAGATTAACTGGTTAGTGTTTTGACTTTAAGATAAAAAATTATTTTAACGATAGTTCGAAATTTTAATAATTGGATAATTATTTAATAATTATTTCGTGAAATTAATAGATTAAATTAGTTAATCTAAGATAATTTTTTTAATAACATTAATCAAGATCGTAGACCTCTACTCATGGGTTGGTCCTCAATACATACAAATAAATTGTTAGTATTTTAACTTAAAAATAAAAAATTATTTCAACTGTAGTTTAGAATTTTGATAACTGAATTTCTATTTAATAATTATTTAGTAAAATTAATAGATTAATTAATTAATCTAAGATAATTTTAATGAGACAAATCAAGATGGCACACCTCTATTATTTTGTGAAATTAATAGATTAAATTAGCTAATCTAAGATAATTTTTTAATAACATTAATCAAGGTCGTAGACCTCTACTCATGGGTTGGGCCTCAATACATACAAATAAATTGTTAGTATTTTAACTTAAAAATAAAAAATTATTTTCACTGTAGTTTAGCTGAATTTCTATTTAATAATTATTTAGTAAAATTAATAGATTAATTAATTAATCTAAGATAATTTTAACGAGACTAATCAAGATGGTACACCTCTATTATTTTGTGAAATTAATAGATTAAATTAGTTAATCTAAGATAATTTTTTAATAACATTAATCAAGATCGTAGACCTCTACTCATGGGTTGGGCCTCAATACATACAAATAAAGTGTTAGTATTTTAACTTAAAAATAAAAAATTATTTTCACTGTAGTTTAGAATTTTGATAACTGAATTTCTATTTAATAATTATTTAGTAAAATTAATAGATTAATTAATTAATCTAAAATAATTTTAATATTTGTAGTTCAGAATTTTCATAATTGATTATTTATTTAATAATTATTTCGTAAAATTAATAGATTAATTAATAAATCTAAGATAATTTTAGTGACACTAATATAGATCGTACACCTGTACTCATGACTTGGGCCGCAATACGTAAGATTAACTGGTTAGTGTTTTGACTTTAAGATAAAAAATTATTTTAACGATAGTTCGAAATTTTAATAATTGGATAATTATTTAATAATTATTTCGTGAAATTAATAGATTAAATTAGTTAATCTAAGATAATTTTTTAATAACATTAATCAAGATCGTAGACCTCTACTCATGGGTTGGTCCTCAATACATACAAATAAATTGTTAGTATTTTAACTTAAAAATAAAAAATTATTTCAACTGTAGTTTAGAATTTTGATAACTGAATTTCTATTTAATAATTATTTAGTAAAATTAATAGATTAATTAATTAATCTAAGATAATTTTAATGAGACAAATCAAGATGGCACACCTCTATTATTTTGTGAAATTAATAGATTAAATTAGCTAATCTAAGATAATTTTTTAATAACATTAATCAAGGTCGTAGACCTCTACTCATGGGTTGGGCCTCAATACATACAAATAAATTGTTAGTATTTTAACTTAAAAATAAAAAATTATTTTCACTGTAGTTTAGCTGAATTTCTATTTAATAATTATTTAGTAAAATTAATAGATTAATTAATTAATCTAAGATAATTTTAACGAGACTAATCAAGATGGTACACCTCTATTATTTTGTGAAATTAATAGATTAAATTAGTTAATCTAAGATAATTTTTTAATAACATTAATCAAGATCGTAGACCTCTACTCATGGGTTGGGCCTCAATACATACAAATAAAGTGTTAGTATTTTAACTTAAAAATAAAAAATTATTTTCACTGTAGTTTAGAATTTTGATAACTGAATTTCTATTTAATAATTATTTAGTAAAATTAATAGATTAATTAATTAATCTAAGATAATTTTAATATTTGTAGTTCAGAATTTTCATAATTGATTATTTATTTAATAATTATTTCGTAAAATTAATAGATTAATTAATAAATCTAAGATAATTTTAGTGACACTAATATAGATCGTACACCTGTACTCATGACTTGGGCCGCAATACGTAAGATTAACTGGTTAGTGTTTTGACTTTAAGATAAAAAATTATTTTAACGATAGTTCGAAATTTTAATAATTGGATAATTATTTAATAATTATTTCGTGAAATTAATAGATTAAATTAGTTAATCTAAGATAATTTTTTAATAACATTAATCAAGATCGTAGACCTCTACTCATGGGTTGGGCTTAACTTTAAAATGAAAAATTATTTTAATGATAGTTCTAAATTTTAAAAATTGGATATTTATTGATAATTATTTTGTGAAATTAATAGATTAAATTAGTTAATCAAAGAAATTTTTTAATAACATTAATCAAAATCGTAGACCAGTACTCAGGGGTTGGGCCTCAATGCATAGAAATAATTGGTTAGTATTTTAAATTAAAAATAAAAAACTATTTTATTTGTAGTTCAGAATTTTCATAATTGAATATTTATTTAATAATTATTTCGTAAAATTAATAGATTAATTAATAAATCTAAGATAATTTTAGTGACACTAATATAGATCGTACACCTGTACTCATGACTTGGGCCGCAATACGTAAGATTAACTGGTTAGTGTTTTGACATTAAGACAAAAAAGTATTTTAACGATAGTTCGAAATTTTAATAATTGGATAATTATTTAATAATTATTTCGTGAAATTAATAGACTAAATTAGTTAATCTAAGATAATTTTTTAATAACATTAATCAAGATCGTATACCTCTACTCAAGGGTTGGGCCTCAATACATACAAATAAATTGTTAGTATTTTAACTTAAAAATAAAAAATTATTTCAACTGTAGTTTAGAATTTTGATAACTGAATTTCTATTTAATATTTATTTAGTAAAATTAATAGATTAATTAATTAATCTAAGATAATTTTAATGAGACTAATCAAGATCGTACACCTGTACTCATGAGTTGGGCATCAACACGTAAGATTAATTGGTTAGTGTTTTAACTTTAAAATGAAAAATTATTTTAACGATAGTTCTAAATTTTAATAATTGGATATTTATTGATAATTATTTTGTGAAATTAATAGATTAAATTAGTTAATCAAAGATAATTTTTTAATAACATTAATCAAAATCGTAGACCTGTACTCAGGGGTTGGGCCTCAATGCATAGAAATAATTGGTTAGTATTTTAAATTAAAAATAAAAAACTATTTTATTTGTAGTTCAGAATTTTCAAAATGGATTATTTATTTAATAATTATTTCGTAAAATTAATAGATTAATTACTTAATCTAAGATAATTTTTTAATAACATTAATCAAGATCGTAGGATAGTTCGAAATTATAATAATTGGATAATTATTTAATAATTATTATGTGAAATTAATAGATTAAATTGTTTAATCTAAGATAATTTTTTAATAACATTAATCAAGGTCGTAGACCTCTACTCATGGGTTGGGCCTCAATACATACAAATAAATTGTTAGTATTTTAACTTAAAAATAAAAAAGTATTTTAACTGTAGTTTAGAATTTTGATAACTGAATTTCTATTTAATAATTATTTAGTAAAATTAACAGATTAATTAATTAATCTAAGATAATTTTAATGAGACTAATCAAGATGGTACACCTGTACTCATGAGTTGGGCCTCAATACGGAAGATTAATTGGTTAGTGTTTTAACTTTAAGATAAAAAATTATTTTAAAGATAGTTCCTAATTTTAATAATTGGATAATTATTTAATAATTATTTTGTGAAATTAATAGATTAAATTAGTTAATCTAAGATAATTTTTTAATAACATTAATCAAAATCGTAGACCTGTACTCAGGGGTTGGGCCTCAATGCATAGAAATAATTTGTTAGTATTTTAAATTAAAAATAAAAAACTATTTTATTTGTAGTTCAGAATTTTCATAATTGATTATTTATTTAATAATTATTTAGTAAAATTAATAGATTAATTAATTAATCTAAGATAATTTTAATGAGACTAATCAAGATCGTACACCTGTACTCATGAGTTGGGCATCAACAGGTAAGATTAATTGGTTAGTGTTTTAACTTTAAAATGAAAAATTATTTTAACGATAGTTCTAAATTTTAATAATTGGATATTTATTGATAATTATTTTGTGAAATTAATAGATTAAATTAGTTAATCAAAGATAATTTTTTAATAACATTAATCAAAATCGTAGACCTGTACTCAGGGGTTGGGCCTCAATGCATAGAAATAATTGGTTAGTATTTTAAATTAAAAATAAAAAACTATTTTATTTGTAGTTCAGAATTTTCGTAATGGATTATTTATTTAATAATTATTTCGTAAAATTAATAGATTAATTACTTAATCTAAGATAATTTTTTAATAACATTAATCAAGATCGTAGGATAGTTCCAAATTTTAATAATTGGATAATTATTTAATAATTATTTTGTGAAATTAATAGATTAAATTAGTTAATCTAAGATAATTTTTTAATAACATTAATCAAGATCGTAGACCTCTACTCATGGGTTGGGCCTCAATCCATACAAATAAATTGTTAGTATTTTAACTTAAAAATAAAAAATTATTTTAACTGTAGTTTAGAATTTTGATAACTGAATTTCTATTTAATAATTCTTTAGTAAAATTAATAGATTAATTAATTAATCTAAGATAATATTAATGAGACTAATCAAGATCGTACACCTGTACTCATGAGTTGGGCCTCAATACGGAAGATTAATTGGTTAGTGTTTTAAATTAAGATAAAAAATTATTTTAACTATAGTTCCAAATTTTAATAATTGGATAATTATTTAATAATTATTTTGTGAAATTAATAGATTAAATTAGTTAATCTAAGATAATTTTTTAATAATATTAATCAAGATCGTAGACCTCTACTCATGGGTTGGGCCTCAATACATACCAATAAATTGTTAGTATTTTAACTTAAAAATAAAAATTATTTTAACTGTAGTTTAGAATTTTGATAACTGAATTTCTATTTAATTATTCTTTAGTAAAATTAATAGATTAATTAATTAATCTAAGATAATATTAATGAGACTAATCAAGATCGTAAACCTGTACTCATGACTTGGGCCTCAACACGTAAGATTAATTGGTTAGTGTTTTAACTTTAAAATGAAAAA
The DNA here is from genome assembly GCA_030490835.1 of Annona cherimola. NCBI lineage: Eukaryota > Viridiplantae > Streptophyta > Magnoliopsida > Magnoliales > Annonaceae > Annona > Annona cherimola. Next base: position 156,973 of record JASFXW010000077.1, read on the forward strand.
TTATTTTAATGATAGTTATAAATTTTAATAATTGGATATTTATTGATAATTATTTTATGAAATTAATAGATTAAATTAGTTAATCAAAGATAATTTTTTAATAACATTAATCAAAATCGTAGACCAGTACTCAGGGGTTGGACCTCAATGCATAGAAATAATTGGTTAGTATTTTAAATTAAAAATAAAAAACTATTTTATTTGTAGTTCAGAATTTTCATAATTGATTATTTATTTAATAATTATTTCGTAAAATTAATAGATTAATTAATAAATCTAAGATAATTTTAGTGACACTAATATAGATCGTACACCTGTACGCATGACTTGGGCCGCAATACGTAAGATTAACTGGTTAGTGTTTTGACTTTAAGATAAAAAATTATTTTAACGATAGTTGAAAATTTTAATAATTGGATAATTATTTAATAAGTATTTCGTGAAATTAATAGATTAAATTAGTTAATCTAAGATAATTTTTTAATAACATTAATCAAGATCGTAGACCTCTACACATGGGTTGGGCCTCAATACATACAAATAAATTGTTAGTATTTTAACTTAAAAATAAAAAATTATTTTAACTGTAGTTTAGAATTTTGATAACTGAATTTCTATTTAATAATTATTTAGTAAAATTAATAGATTAATTAATTAATCTAAGATAATTTTAATGAGACTAATCAAGATGGTACACCTCTTAATCTAAGATAATTTTAATGAGACTAATCAAGATGGTACACCTGTACTCATGAGTTGGGCCTCAATACGGAAGATTAATTGGATATTTTAACGATAGTTCTATATTTTAATAATTGGATATTTATTGATAATTATTTTGTGAAATTAATAGATTAAATTAGTTAATCAAAGATAATTTTTTAATAACATTAATCAAAATCGTAAACCTGTACTCAGGGGTTGGGCCTCAATGCTTAGAAATAATTGGTTAGTATTTTAAATTAAAAATAAAAAACTATTTTATTTGTAGTTCAGAATTTTCATAATGGATTATTTATTTAATAATTATTACGTAAAATTAATAGATTAATTAATAAATCTATGATAATTTTAGTGACACTAATATAGATCGTACACCTGTACTCATGACTTGGGCCGCAATACGTAAGATTAACTGGTTAGTGTTTTGACTTTAAGATAAAAAATTATTTTAACGATAGTTCGAAATTTTAATAATTGGATAATTATTTAATAATTATTTCGTGAAATTAATAGATTAAATTAGTTAATCTAAGATAATTTTTTAATAACATTAATCAAGATCGTAGACCTCTACTCAAGGGTTGGGCCTCAATACATACAAATAAATTGTTAGTATTTTAACTTAAAAATAAAAAATTATTTCAACTGTAGTTTAGAATTTTGATAACTGAATTTCTATTTAATAATTATTTAGTAAAATTAATAGATTAATTAATTAATCTAAGATAATTTTAATGAGACTAATCAAGATGGTACACCTCTTAATCTAAGATAATTTTAATGAGACTAATCAAGATGGTACACCTGTACTCATGAGTTGGGCCTCAATACGGAAGATTAATTGGATATTTTAACGATAGTTCTAAATTTTAATAATTGGATATTTATTGATAATTATTTTGTGAAATTAATAGATTAAATTAGTTAATCAAAGATAATTTTTTAATAACATTAATCAAAATCGTAGACCTGTACTCAGGGGTTGGGCCTCAATGCTTAGAAATAATTGGTTAGTATTTTAAATTAAAAATAAAAAACTATTTTATTTGTAGTTCAGAATTTTCATAATGGATTATTTATTTAATAATTATTTCGTAAAATTAATAGATTAATTAATAAATCTATGATAATTTTAGTGACACTAATATAGATCGTACACCTGTACTCATGACTTGGGCCGCAATACGTAAGATTAACTGGTTAGTGTTTTGACTTTAAGATAAAAAATTATTTTAACGATAGTTCGAAATTTTAATAATTGGATAATTATTTAATAATTATTTCGTGAAATTAATAGATTAAATTAGTTAATCTAAGATAATTTTTTAATAACATTAATCAAGATCGTAGACCTCTACTCAAGGGTTGGGCCTCAATACATACAAATAAATTGTTAGTATTTTAACTTAAAAATAAAAAATTATTTCAACTGTAGTTTAGAATTTTGATAACTGAATTTCTATTTAATAATTATTTAGTAAAATTAATAGATTAATTAATTAATCTAAGATAATTTTAATGAGACTAATCAAGATGGGACACCTCTTAATCTAAGATAATTTTAATGAGACTAATCAAGATGGTACACCTGTACTCATGAGTTGGGCCTCAATACGGAAGATTAATTGGTTAGTGTTTTCACTTTAAGATAAAAAATTATTTTAACTATAGTTCCAAATTTTAATAATTGGATAATTATTTAATAATTATTTTGTGAAATTAATAGATTAAATTAGTTAATCTAAGATAATTTTTTAATAATATTAATCAAGATCTTAGTGTTTTAACTTAAAAATAAAAAATTATTTTAACAGTAGTTCCAAATTTTAAATATTTGATAATTATTTAATAATTATTTTGTGAAATTAATAGATTATATTAGTTAATCTAAGATAATTTTTTAATAATATTAATCAAGATCGTAGACCTCTACTCATGGGTATGGCGTCAATACATACAAATAAATTGTTAGTATTATAAGTAAAAAATAAAAAATTATTTTAACTTTCCTTTAGAATTTTGATAACTGAATTTTTATTTTATAATTATTTCGTAAAATTAATAGATTAATTAATTAATCTAAGATAATTTTAATGACACTAATCAAGATCGTACAGCTGTACTCATGAGTCGGGCCTCAATATGGAATATTAATGGGTTAGTGTTTTAACTTTAAGATAAAAAATTATTTTAACGATAGTTCCAAATTTTAATAATTGGATAATTATTTACTAATTATTTTGTGAAATTGATAGATTAAATTAGTTAATCTAAGATAATTTTTTAATAACATTAATCATGATCGTAGACCTCTACTCATGGGTTGGTCCTCAATACATACAAATAAATTGTTAGTATTTTAAGTAAAAAATAAAAAATTATTTTAACTATAGTTTAGAATTTTGATAACTGAATTTTTATTTAATAATTATTTCGTAAAATTAATAGATTAATTAATTAATCTAAGATAATTTTAATGAGACTAATCAAGATCGTACACCTGTACTCATGAGTAGGGCCTCAATACGTAAGATTAATTGGTTAGTGTTTTAACTTTAAAATAAAAAATTATTTTAACAGTAGTATAGAATTTTGATAACTGAATTTTTATTTAATAATTATTTCGTAAAAATAATTGATTAATTAATTAATCTAAGATAATTTTAATGACACTAATCAAGATCGTACAGCTGTACTCATGAGTTCAGCCTCAATACGTAAGATTAATTGGTTAGTGTTTTAACTTTAAGATAAAAAATTATTTTAACGATAGTTCCAAATTTTTATAATTGGATAATTATTTACTAATTATTTTGTGAAATTGATAGATTAAATTAGTTAATCTAAGATAATTTTTTAATAACATTAATCAAGATCGTAGACCTCTACTCATGGGTTGGTCCTCAATACATACAAATAAATTGTTAGTATTTTAAGTAAAAATAAAAAATTATTTTAACTGTAGTTTAGAATTTTGATAACTGAATTTTTATTTAATAATTATTTCGCAAAATTAATAGATTAATTAATTAATCTAAGATAATTTTAATGAGACTAATCAAGATCGTACACCTGTACTCATGAGTGGGGCCTCAATACGTAAGATTAATTGGTTAGTGTTTTAACTTAAAAATAAAAAATTATTTTAACAGCAGTATAGAATTTTGATAACTGAATTTTGATTTAATAATTATTTCGTAAAAATAATTGATTAATTAATTAATCTAAGATAATTTTAATCACACTAATCAAGATCGTACACCTGTACTCATGAGTTGAGCCTCAATACGTAAGATTAATTTGTTAGTTTTTTAACTTTAAGATAAAAAATTATTTTAACGATAGCTCAAAATTTTAATAATTGGATATTTATTTTGTAATTATTTTGTGAAATTAATAGATTAAATTAGTTAATCAAAGATAATTTTTTAATAACATTAATCAAGATCATAGACCTCTACCCATGGTTTGGGCCTCAATACATACAAACAAATTGTTAGTATTTTAACATAAAAATAAAAAATTATTTTAACAGTAGTATAGAATTTTGATAACTGAATTTTTATTTAATAATTATTTCGTAAAAATAATAGATTAATTAATTAATCTAAGATAATTTTAATGACACTAATCAAAATCGTACACCTGTACTCATGAGTGGGGCCTCAATACGGAATATTAATGGGTTAGTGTTTTAACTTTAAGATAAAAAAGTATTTTAACGATAGTTCCAAATTTTAAATATTTGATAATTATTTAATAATTATTTTGTGAAATTAATAGATTAAATTAGTCAATCTAAGATAATTTTTTAATAACATTAATCAAGATCGCAGACCTCTACTCATGGGTTTGGCCTCAATACATACAAATAAATTGGTAGTATTATAAGTAAAAAATAAAAAATTATTTTAACTTTCGTTTAGAATTTTGATAACTGAATTTTTATTTTATAATTATTTCGTAAAATTAATAGATTAATTAATTAATCTAAGATAATTTTAATGAGACTAATCAAGATCGTACACCTGTACTCATGAGTTGGGCCTCAATACGGAAGATTAATTGGTTAGTGTTTTAACTTTAAGAAAGAAAAGTATTTTAACGATAGTTCCAAATTTTAATAATTTGATAATTATTTAATAATTATTTAATGAAATTAATAGATTAAATTAGTTAATCTAAGATAATTTTTTAATAACATTAATCATGATCGTAGACCTCTACTCATGGGTTGGTCCTCAATACATACAAATAAATTGTTAGTATTTTAAGTAAAAATAAAAAATTATTTTAACTGTAGTTTAGAATTTTGATAACTGAATTTTTATTTAATAATTATTTTGCAAAATTAATAGATTAATTAATTAATCTAAGATAATTTTAATGAGACTAATCAAGATCGACACCTGTACTCATGAGTGGGGCCTCAATACGTAAGATTAATTGGTTAGTGTTTTAACTTAAAAATAAAAAATTATTTTAACAGTAGTATAGAATTTTGATAACTGAATTTTTATTTAATAATTATTTCGTAAAAATAATTGATTAATTAATTAATCTAAGATAATTTTAATGACACTAATCAAGATCGTACACCTGTACTCATGAGTTGAGCCTCAATACGTAAGATTAATTTGTTAGTTTTTTAACTTTAAGATAAAAAATTATTTTAACGATAGTTCAAAATTTTTAATAATTGGATATTTATTTTGTAATTATTTTGTGAAATTAATAGATTAAATTAGTTAATCAAAGATAATTTTTTAATAACATTAATCAAGATCATAGACCTCTACCCATGGTTTGGGCCTCAATACATACAAACAAATTGTTAGTATTTTAACATAAAAATAAAAAATTATTTTTACTGTAGTTTAGAATTTTGATAACTGAATTTTTATTTAATAATTATTTCGTAAAATTAATAGATTAATTAATTAATCTAAGATAATTTTAATGACACTAATCAAGATCGTACACCTGTACTCATGAGTCGGGCCTCAATACGGAATATTAATGGGTTAGTGTTTTAACTTTAAGATAAAAAAGTATTTTAACGATAGTTCCAAATTTTAAATATTTGATAATTATTTAATAATTATTTTGTGAAATTAATAGATTATATTAGTTAATCTAAGATAATTTTTTAATAACATTAATCAAGATCGTAGACCTCTACTCATTGGTTTGGCCTCAATACATACAAATAAATTGTTAGTATTATAAGTAAAAAATAAAAAATTATTTTAACTTTCGTTTAGAATTTTGATAACTGAATTTTTATTTTATAATTATTTCGTAAAATTAATAGATTAATTAATTAATCTAAGATAATTTTAATGACATTAATCAAGATCGTACAGCTGTACTCATGAGTCGGGCCTCAATACGGAATATTAATGGGTTAGTGTTTTAACTTAAAAATAAAAAATTATTTTAACAGTAGTTCCAAATTTTAAATATTTGATAATTATTTAATAATTATTTTGTGAAATTAATAGATTATATTAGTTAATCTAAGATAATTTTTTAATAATATTAATCAAGATCGTAGACCTCTACTCATGGGTTTGGCGTCAATACATACAAATAAATTGTTAGTATTATAAGTAAAAAATAAAAAATTATTTTAACTTTCCTTTAGAATTTTGATAACTGAATTTTTATTTTATAATTATTTCGTAAAATTAATAGATTAATTAATTAATCTAAGATAATTTTAATGACACTAATCAAGATCGTACAGCTGTACTCATGAGTCGGGCCTCAATAGGGAATATTAATGGGTTAGTGTTTTAACTTTAAGATAAAAAATTATTTTAACGATAGTTCCAAATTTTAATAATTGGATAATTATTTACTAATTATTTTGTGAAATTGATAGATTAAATTAGTTAATCTAAGATAATTTTTTAATAACATTAATCATGATCGTAGACCTATACTCATGGGTTGGTCCTCAATACATACAAATAAATTGTTAGTATTTTAAGTAAAAAATAAAAAATTATTTTAACTGTAGTTTAGAATTTTGATAACTGAATTTTTATTTAATAATTATTTTGCAAAATTAATAGATTAAGTAATTAATCTAAGATAATTTTAATGACACTAATCAAGATCGTACACCTGTACTCATGAGTGGGGCCTCAATACGTAAGATTAATTGGTTAGTGTTTTAACTTTAAAATAAAAAATTATTTTAACAGTAGTATAGAATTTTGATAACTGAATTTTTATTTAATAATTATTTCGTAAAAATAATTGATTAATTAATTAATCTAAGATAATTTTAATCACACTAATCAAGATCGTACACCTGTACTCATGAGTTGAGCCTCAATACATAAGATTAATTTGTTAGTTTTTTAACTTTAAGATAAAAAATTATTTTAACGATAGTTCAAAATTTTAATAATTGGATATTTATTTTGTAATTATTTTGTGAAATTAATAGATTAAATTAGTTAATCAAAGATAATTTTTTAATAACATTAATCAAGATCATAGACCTCTACCCATGGTTTGGGCCTCAATACATACAAACAAATTGTTAGTATTTTAACATAAAAATAAAAAATTATTTTAACAGTAGTATAGAATTTTGATAACTGAATTTTTATTTAATAATTATTTCGTAAAAATAATAGATTAATTAATTAATCTAAGATAATTTTAATGACACTAATCAAAATCGTACACCTGTACTCATGAGTGGGGCCTCAATACGGAATATTAATGGGTTAGTGTTTTAACTTTAAGATAAAAAAGTATTTTAACGATAGTTCCAAATTTTAAATATTTGTTAATTATTTAATAATTATTTTGTGAAATTAATAGATTAAATTAGTCAATCTAAGATAATTTTTTAATAACATTAATCAAGATCGCAGACCTCTACTCATGGGTTTGGCCTCAATACATACAAATAAATTGGTAGTATTATAAGTAAAAAATAAAAAATTATTTTAACTTTCGTTTAGAATTTTGATAACTGAATTTTTATTTTATAATTATTTCGTAAAATTAATAGATTAATTAATTAATCTAAGATAATTTTAATGACACTAATCAAGATCGTACAGCTGTACTCATGAGTTCAGCCTCAATACGTAAGATTAATTGGTTAGTGTTTTAACTTTAAGATAAAAAATTATTTTAACGATAGTTCCAAATTTTAATAATTGGATAATTATTTACTAATTATTTTGTGAAATTGATAGATTAAATTAGTTAATCTAAGATAATTTTTTAATAACATTAATCAAGATCGTAGACCTCTACTCATGGGTTGGTCCTCAATACATACAAATAAATTGTTAGTATTTTAAGTAAAAATAAAAAATTATTTTAACTGTAGTTTAGAATTTTGATAACTGAATTTTTATTTAATAATTATTTCGCAAAATTAATAGATTAATTAATTAATCTAAGATAATTTTAATGAGACTAATCAAGATCGTACACCTGTACTCATGAGTGGGGCCTCAATACGTAAGATTAATTGGTTAGTGTTTTAACTTAAAAATAAAAAATTATTTTAACAGTAGTATAGAATTTTGATAACTGAATTTTTATTTAATAATTATTTCGTAAAAATAATTGATTAATTAATTAATCTAAGATAATTTTAATCACACTAATCAAGATCGTACACCTGTACTCATGAGTTGAGCCTCAATACATAAGATTAATTTGTTAGTTTTTTAACTTTAAGATAAAAAATTATTTTAACGATAGTTCAAAATTTTAATAATTGGATATTTATTTTGTAATTATTTTGTGAAATTAATAGATTAAATTAGTTAATCAAAGATAATTTTTTAATAACATTAATCAAGATCATAGACCTCTACCCATGGTTTGGGCCTCAATACATACAAACAAATTGTTAGTATTTTAACATAAAAATAAAAAATTATTTTAACAGTAGTATAGAATTTTGATAACTGAATTTTTATTTAATAATTATTTCGTAAAAATAATAGATTAATTAATTAATCTAAGATAATTTTAATGACACTAATCAAAATCGTACACCTGTACTCATGAGTGGGGCCTCAATACGGAATATTAATGGGTTAGTGTTTTAACTTTAAGATAAAAAAGTATTTTAACGATAGTTCCAAATTTTAAATATTTGTTAATTATTTAATAATTATTTTGTGAAATTAATAGATTAAATTAGTCAATCTAAGATAATTTTTTAATAACATTAATCAAGATCGCAGACCTCTACTCATGGGTTTGGCCTCAATACATACAAATAAATTGGTAGTATTATAAGTAAAAAATAAAAAATTATTTTAACTTTCGTTTAGAATTTTGATAACTGAATTTTTATTTTATAATTATTTCGTAAAATTAATAGATTAATTAATTAATCTAAGATAATTTTAATGAGACTAATCATGATCGTACACCTGTACTCATGAGTTGGGCCTCAATACGGAAGATTAATTGGTTAGTGTTTTAACTTTAAGAAAGAAAAGTATTTTAACGATAGTTCCAAATTTTAATAATTTGATAATTATTTAATAATTATTTAATGAAATTAATAGATTAAATTAGTTAATCTAAGATAATTTTTTAATAACATTAATCATGATCGTAGACCTCTACTCATGGGTTGGTCCTCAATACATACAAATAAATTGTTAGTATTTTAAGTAAAAATAAAAAATTATTTTAACTGTAGTTTAGAATTTTGATAACTGAATTTTTATTTAATAATTATTTTGCAAAATTAATAGATTAATTAATTAATCTAAGATAATTTTAATGACACTAATCAAGATCGTACACCTGTACTCATGAGTGGGGCCTCAATACGTAAGATTAATTGGTTAGTGTTTTAACTTTAAAATAAAAAATTATTTTAACAGTAGTATAGAATTTTGATAACTGAATTTTTATTTAATAATTATTTCGTAAAAATAATTGATTAATTAATTAATCTAAGATAATTTTAATGACACTAATCAAGATCGTACACCTGTACTCATGAGTTGAGCCTCAATACGTAAGATTAATTTGTTAGTTTTTTAACTTTAAGATAAAAAATTATTTTAACGATAGTTCAAAATTTTAATAATTGGATATTTATTTTGTAATTATTTTGTGAAATTAATAGATTAAATTAGTTAATCAAAGATAATTTTTTAATAACATTAATCAAGATCATAGACCTCTACCCATGGTTTGGGCCTCAATACATACAAACAAATTGTTAGTATTATAACATAAAAATAAAAAATTATTTTTACTGTAGTTTAGAATTTTGATAACTGAATTTTTATTTAATAATTATTTCGTAAAATTAATAGATTAATTAATTAATCTAAGATAATTTTAATGACACTAATCAAGATCGTACACCTGTACTCATGAGTCGGGCCTCAATACGGAATATTAATGGGTTAGTGTTTTAACTTTAAGATAAAAAAGTATTTTAACGATAGTTCCAAATTTTAAATATTTGATAATTATTTAATAATTATTTTGTGAAATTAATAGATTATATTAGTTAATCTAAGATAATTTTTTAATAACATTAATCAAGATCGTAGACCTCTACTCATGGGTTTGGCCTCAATACATACAAATAAATTGTTAGTATTATAAGTAAAAAATAAAAAATTATTTTAACTTTCGTTTAGAATTTTGATAACTGAATTTTTATTTTATAATTCTTTCGTAAAATTAATAGATTAATTAATTAATCTAAGATAATTTTAATGAGACTAATCAAGATCGTACACCTGTACTCATGAGTCGGGCCTCAATACGGAAGATTAATTGGTTAGTGTTTTAACTTTAAGATAAAAAAGTATTTTAACGATAGTTCCAAATTTTAAATATTTGATAATTATTTAATAATTATTTTGTGAAATTAATAGATTAAATTAGTGAATCTAAGATAATTTTTTAATAACATTAATCAAGATCTTAGACCTCTACTCATGGGTTTGGCCTCAATACATACAAATAAATTGTTAGTATTATAAGTAAAAAATAAAAAATTATTTTAACTTTCGTTTAGAATTTTGATAACTGAATTTTTATTTTATAATTATTTCGTAAAATTAATAGATTAATTAATTAATCTAAGATAATTTTAATGAGAGTAATCAAGATCGTACACCTGTACTCATGAGTTGGGCCTCAATACGGAAGATTAATTGGTTAGTGTTTTAACTTTAAGATAAAAAAGTATTTTAACGATAGTTCCAAATTTTAATAATTTGATAATTATTTAATAATTATTTAATGAAATTAATAGATTAAATTAGTTAATCTAAGATAATTTTTTAATAACATTAATCAAGATCGTAGACCTCTACTCATGGGTTGGGCCTCAATACACACAAATAAATTGTTAGTATTTTAACTTAAAAATAAAAAATTATTTTAACTGTAGTTTACAATTTTGATAACTGAATTTTTATTTAATAATTATTTCGAAAAAATAATAGATTAATTAATTAATCTAAGATAATTTTAATCACACTAATCAAGATCGTACACCTGTACTCATGAGTTGAGCCTCAATACGTAAGATTAATTTGTTAGTTTTTTAACTTTAAGATAAAAAATTATTTTATCGATAGTTCAAAATTTTAATAATTGGATATTTATTTTGTAATTATTTTGTGAAATTAATAGATTAAATTAGTTAATCTAAGATAATTTTTTAATAACATTAATCAAGATCATAGACCTCTACCCATGGTTTGGGCCTCAATACATACAAACAAATTGTTAGTATTTTAACATAAAAATAAAAAATTATTTTTACTGTAGTTTAGAATTTTCATAACTGAATTTTTATTTAATAATTATTTCGCAAAATTAATAGATTAACGTAAGATTAATTTGTTAGTGTTTTAACTTTAAGATAAAAAAGTATTTTAACGATAGTTCCAAATTTTAATAATTGGAAATTTATATTATAATTATTTTGTGAAATTAATAGATTAAATTAGTTAATCTCAGATAATTTTTTAATAACATTAATCAAGGTCGTAGACCTCTACTCATGGGTTGGGCCTCAATAAATACAAATAAATTGTTAGTATTTTAACTTAAAAATAAAAAATTATTTTAACTGTAGTTTAGAATTTTGATAACTGAATTTTTATTTAATAATTATTTCGTAAAAATAATTGATTAATTAATTAATCTAAGATAATTTTAATCACACTAATCAAGATCGTACACCTGTACTCATGAGTTGAGCCTCAATACATAAGATTAATTTGTTAGTTTTTTAACTTTAAGATAAAAAATTATTTTAACGATAGTTCAAAATTTTAATAATTGGATATTTATTTTGTAATTATTTTGTGAAATTAATAGATTAAATTAGTTAATCAAAGATAATTTTTTAATAACATTAATCAAGATCATAGACCTCTACCCATGGTTTGGGCCTCAATACATACAAACAAATTGTTAGTATTTTAACATAAAAATAAAAAATTATTTTAACAGTAGTATAGAATTTTGATAACTGAATTTTTATTTAATAATTATTTCGTAAAAATAATAGATTAATTAATTAATCTAAGATAATTTTAATGACACTAATCAAAATCGTACACCTGTACTCATGAGTGGGGCCTCAATACGGAATATTAATGGGTTAGTGTTTTAACTTTAAGATAAAAAAGTATTTTAACGATAGTTCCAAATTTTAAATATTTGTTAATTATTTAATAATTATTTTGTGAAATTAATAGATTAAATTAGTCAATCTAAGATAATTTTTTAATAACATTAATCAAGATCGCAGACCTCTACTCATGGGTTTGGCCTCAATACATACAAATAAATTGGTAGTATTATAAGTAAAAAATAAAAAATTATTTTAACTTTCGTTTAGAATTTTGATAACTGAATTTTTATTTTATAATTATTTCGTAAAATTAATAGATTAATTAATTAATCTAAGATAATTTTAATGAGACTAATCATGATCGTACACCTGTACTCATGAGTTGGGCCTCAATACGGAAGATTAATTGGTTAGTGTTTTAACTTTAAGAAAGAAAAGTATTTTAACGATAGTTCCAAATTTTAATAATTTGATAATTATTTAATAATTATTTAATGAAATTAATAGATTAAATTAGTTAATCTAAGATAATTTTTTAATAACATTAATCATGATCGTAGACCTCTACTCATGGGTTGGTCCTCAATACATACAAATAAATTGTTAGTATTTTAAGTAAAAATAAAAAATTATTTTAACTGTAGTTTAGAATTTTGATAACTGAATTTTTATTTAATAATTATTTTGCAAAATTAATAGATTAATTAATTAATCTAAGATAATTTTAATGACACTAATCAAGATCGTACACCTGTACTCATGAGTGGGGCCTCAATACGTAAGATTAATTGGTTAGTGTTTTAACTTTAAAATAAAAAATTATTTTAACAGTAGTATAGAATTTTGATAACTGAATTTTTATTTAATAATTATTTCGTAAAAATAATTGATTAATTAATTAATCTAAGATAATTTTAATGACACTAATCAAGATCGTACACCTGTACTCATGAGTTGAGCCTCAATACGTAAGATTAATTTGTTAGTTTTTTAACTTTAAGATAAAAAATTATTTTAACGATAGTTCAAAATTTTAATAATTGGATATTTATTTTGTAATTATTTTGTGAAATTAATAGATTAAATTAGTTAATCAAAGATAATTTTTTAATAACATTAATCAAGATCATAGACCTCTACCCATGGTTTGGGCCTCAATACATACAAACAAATTGTTAGTATTATAACATAAAAATAAAAAATTATTTTTACTGTAGTTTAGAATTTTGATAACTGAATTTTTATTTAATAATTATTTCGTAAAATTAATAGATTAATTAATTAATCTAAGATAATTTTAATGACACTAATCAAGATCGTACACCTGTACTCATGAGTCGGGCCTCAATACGGAATATTAATGGGTTAGTGTTTTAACTTTAAGATAAAAAAGTATTTTAACGATAGTTCCAAATTTTAAATATTTGATAATTATTTAATAATTATTTTGTGAAATTAATAGATTATATTAGTTAATCTAAGATAATTTTTTAATAACATTAATCAAGATCGTAGACCTCTACTCACGGGTTTGGCCTCAATACATACAAATAAATTGTTAGTATTATAAGTAAAAAATAAAAAATTATTTTAACTTTCGTTTAGAATTTTGATAACTGAATTTTTATTTTATAATTCTTTCGTAAAATTAATAGATTAATTAATTAATCTAAGATAATTTTAATGAGACTAATCAAGATCGTACACCTGTACTCATGAGTCGGGCCTCAATACGGAAGATTAATTGGTTAGTGTTTTAACTTTAAGATAAAAAAGTATTTTAACGATAGTTCCAAATTTTAAATATTTGATAATTATTTAATAATTATTTTGTGAAATTAATAGATTAAATTAGTGAATCTAAGATAATTTTTTAATAACATTAATCAAGATCTTAGACCTCTACTCATGGGTTTGGCCTCAATACATACAAATAAATTGTTAGTATTATAAGTAAAAAATAAAAAATTATTTTAACTTTCGTTTAGAATTTTGATAACTGAATTTTTATTTTATAATTATTTCGTAAAATTAATAGATTAATTAATTAATCTAAGATAATTTTAATGAGAGTAATCAAGATCGTACACCTGTACTCATGAGTTGGGCCTCAATACGGAAGATTAATTGGTTAGTGTTTTAACTTTAAGATAAAAAAGTATTTTAACGATAGTTCCAAATTTTAATAATTTGATAATTATTTAATAATTATTTAATGAAATTAATAGATTAAATTAGTTAATCTAAGATAATTTTTTAATAACATTAATCAAGATCGTAGACCTCTACTCATGGGTTGGGCCTCAATACACACAAATAAATTGTTAGTATTTTAACTTAAAAATAAAAAATTATTTTAACTGTAGTTTACAATTTTGATAACTGAATTTTTATTTAATAATTATTTCGAAAAAATAATAGATTAATTAATTAATCTAAGATAATTTTAATCACACTAATCAAGATCGTACACCTGTACTCATGAGTTGAGCCTCAATACGTAAGATTAATTTGTTAGTTTTTTAACTTTAAGATAAAAAATTATTTTATCGATAGTTCAAAATTTTAATAATTGGATATTTATTTTGTAATTATTTTGTGAAATTAATAGATTAAATTAGTTAATCTAAGATAATTTTTTAATAACATTAATCAAGATCATAGACCTCTACCCATGGTTTGGGCCTCAATACATACAAACAAATTGTTAGTATTTTAACATAAAAATAAAAAATTATTTTTACTGTAGTTTAGAATTTTCATAACTGAATTTTTATTTAATAATTATTTCGCAAAATTAATAGATTAACGTAAGATTAATTTGTTAGTGTTTTAACTTTAAGATAAAAAAGTATTTTAACGATAGTTCCAAATTTTAATAATTGGAAATTTATATTATAATTATTTTGTGAAATTAATAGATTAAATTAGTTAATCTCAGATAATTTTTTAATAACATTAATCAAGGTCGTAGACCTCTACTCATGGGTTGGGCCTCAATAAATACAAATAAATTGTTAGTATTTTAACTTAAAAATAAAAAATTATTTTAACTGTAGTTTAGAATTTTGATAACTGAATTTTTATTTAATAATTATTTCGTAAAATTAATATATTAATTAATTAATCTAAGATAATTTTAATGACACTAATCAAGATCGTACACCTGTACTCATGAGTTGGGCCTCAATACGGAAGATTAATTGGTTAGTGTTTTAACTTTAAGATAAAAAAGTATTTTAACGATACTTCAAAATTTTAATAATTGGATATTTATTTTATAATTATTTTATGAAATTCATAGATTAAATTATTTAATCTAAGATAATTTTTTAATTACATTAATAAAGATCTTAGACATCTACTCATTGGTTGGGCCTCAATACATACAAATAAATTGTTAGTATTTTAACATAAAAATAAAAAGTTATTTTAACTGTAGTTTAGAATTTTGATAACTGAATTTTTATTTAATAAACATTTCGTAAAATTAATAGATTAATTAATTAATCTAAGATAATTTTAATCAGACTAATCAAGATCGTACACCTGTACTCATGAGTAGTGCCTCAATACGTAAGATTAATTGGTTAGTGTTTTAACTTAAAAATAAAAAATTATTTTAACAGTAGTATAGAATTTTGATAACTGGATTTTTCTTTAATAATTATTTCGTAAAAATAATAGATTAATTAATTAATCTGAGATAATTTTAATGACACTAATCAAGATCGTACACCTGTACTCATGAGTTGGGCCTCAATACTGAAGATTAATTGGTTAGTGTTTTAACTTTAAGATAAAAAAGTATTTTAACGATAGTTCAAAATTTTAATAATTGGATATTTATTTTATAATTATTTTCTGAAATTCATAGATTAAATTATTTAATCTAAGATAATTTTTTAATTTCATTAATAAAGATCTTAGACATCTATTCATGGGTTGGGCCTCAATACGTACAAACAAATTGTTAGTAATTTAACATAAAAATAAAAAATTATTTTTACTGTAGTTTAGAATTTTGATAACTGAATTTTTATTTAATAATTATTTCGTAAAATTAATAGATTAATTAATTAATCTAAGATAATTTTAATGACACTCATCAAGATCGTACACCTGTACTCATGAGTTGGGCCTCAATACGGAATATTAATTGGTTAGTGTTTTAACTTTAAGATAAAAAAGTATTTTAACGATAGTTCCAAATTTTAATAATTTGATAATTATTTAATAATTATTTAATGAAATTAATAGATTAAATTAGTTAATCTAAGATAATTTTTTAATAACATTAATCAAGATCGTAGACCTCTACTCATGGGTTGGGCCTCAATACACACAAATAAATTTATAGTATTTTAAGTAAAAAATAAAAAATTATTTTAATTGTAGTTTAGAATTTTGATAACTGAATTTTTATTTAATAATTATTTCGTAAAATTAATAGATTAATTAATTAATCTAAGATAATTTTAATAAGACTAATCAAGATCGTACACCTGTACTCATGAGTAGGGCCTCAATACGTAAGATTAATTGGTTAGTGTTTTAACTTAAAATTAAAATATTATTTTAACAGTAGTATAGAATTTTGATAACTGAATTTTTATTTAATAATTATTTCGAAAAAATAATAGATTAATTAATTAATCTAAGATAATTTTAATGACACTAATCAAGATCGTACACCTGTACTCATGAGTTGAGCATCAATACGTAAGATTAATTTGTTAGTTTTTTAACTTTAAGATAAAAAATTATTTTAACGATAGTTAAAAATTTTAATAATTGGATATTTATTTTGTAATTATTTTGTGAAATTAATAGATTAAATTAGTTAATCTAAGATAATTTTTTAATAACATTAATCAAGATCGTAGACCTCTACTCATGGGTTGGACCTCTATACATACAAATAAATGGTTAGTATTTTAAGTAAAAAATAAAAAAATATTTTAACTGTAGTTTAGAATTTTGATAACTGAATTTTTATTTAATAATTATTTCGTAAAATTAATAGATTAATTAATTAATCTAAGATAATATTAATGAGACAAATCAAGATCGTACACCTGTACTCATGAGTAGGGCCTGAATACGTAAGATTAATTGGTTAGTGTTTTAACTTAAAAATAAAAAATTATTTTAACAGTAGTATAGAATTTCGATAACTGAATTTTTATTTAATAATTATTTCGTAAAAATAATAGATTAATTAATTAATCTAAGATAATTTTAATGACACTAATCAAGATCGTACAGCTGTACTCATGAGTTCAGCCTCAATACGTAAGATTAATTGGTTAGTGTTTTAACTTTAAGATAAAAAATTATTTTAACGATAGTTCCAAATTTTAATAATTCGATAATTATTTACTAATTATTTTGTGAAATTGATAGATTAAATTAGTTAATCTAAGATAATTTTTTAATAACATTAATCAAGATCGTAGACCTCTACTCATGGGTTGGGCCTCAATACATACAAATAAATTGTTAGTATTTTAAGGAAAAAATAAAAAATTATTTTAACTGTAGTTTAGAATTTTGATAACTGAATTTTTATTTAATAATTATTTCGTAAAATTAATAGATTAATTAATTAATCTAAGATAATTTTAATGAGACTAATCAAGATCGTACAGCTGTACTCATGAGTAGGGCCTCAATACGTAAGATTAATTGGTTAGTGTTTTAACTTAAAAATAAAAAATTATTTTAACAGTAGTATAGAATTTTGATAACTGAATTTTGATACACCTGTACTCATGAGTAGGGCCTCAATACGTAAGATTAATTGGTTAGTGTTTTAACTTAAAATTAAAATATTATTTTAACTGTAGTTTAGAATTTTGATAACTGAATTTTTATTTAATAATTATTTCTAAAAAATAATAGATTAATTAATTAATCTAAGATAATTTTAATGACACTAATCAAGATCGTACAGCTGTACTCATGAGTTCAGCCTCAATACGTAAGATTAATTGGTTAGTGTTTTAACTTTAAGATAAAAAATTATTTTAACGATAGTTCCAAATTTTAATAATTGGATATTTATATTATAATTATTTTGTGAAATTAATAGATTAAATTAGTTAATCAAAGATAATTTTTTAATAACATTAATTAAGATCATAGACCTCTACTCATGGGTTGGGCCTCAATACATACAAACAAATTGTTAGTATGTTAACATAAAAATAAAAAATTATTTTTACTGTAGTTTAGAATTTTAATAACTGAATTTTTATTTAATAATTATTTTGCAAAATTAATAGATTAACGTAAGATTAATTTGTTAGTGTTTTAACTTTAAGATAAAAAAGTATTTTAACGATAGTTCCAAATTTTAATAATTGGAAATTTATATTATAATTATTTTGTGAAATTAATAGATTAAATAAGTTAATCTAAGATAATTTTTTAATAACATTAATCAAGGTCGTAGACCTCTACTCATGGGTTGGCCCTCAATAAATACAAATAAATTGTTAGTATTTTAACTTAAAAATAAAAAATTATTTTAACTGTAGTTTAGAATTTTGATAACTGAATTTTTATTTAATAATTATTTCGTAAAATTAATAGATTAATTAATTAATCTAAGATAATTTTAATGACACTAATCAAGATCGTACACCTGTACTCATGAGTTGAGCCTCAACACGTAAGATTAATTGGTTAGTGTTTTAACTTTAAAATGAAAAATTATTTTAACGATAGTTTCAAATTTTAATAATTGGATATTTATTTAATAATTATTTTGTGAATTTAATAGATTAAATTAGTTAATCCAAGATAATTTTTTAATGACATTAATAAAGATCGTAGACCTCTACTCATGGGTTGGGCCCCAATACATACAAATAATTTGTTATTATTTTAACTTTAAAATAAAAAATTATTTTAACTCTAGTTTAGAATTTTGATAACTGAGTTTTTATTTAATAATTATTTCGTAAAATTAATAGATTAATTAATTAATCTAAGATAATTTTAATGAGACTAATCAAGATCGTACACCTGTACTCATGAGTAGGGCCTCAATACGTAAGATTAATTGGTTAGTGTTTTAACTTAAAAATAAAAAATTATTTTAACAGTAGTATAGAATTTTAATAACTGGATTTTTCTTTAATAATTATTTCGTAAAAATAATAGATTAATTAATTAATCTAAGATAATTTTAATGACACTAATCAAGATCGTACACCTGTACTCATGAGTTGGGCCTCAATACGGAAGATTAATTGGTTAGTGTTTTAACTTTAAGATAAAAAAGTATTTTAACGATAGTTCAAAATTTTAATAATTGGATATTTATTTTATAATTATTTTCTGAAATTCATAGATTAAATTATTTAATCTAAGATAATTTTTTAATTTCATTAATAAAGATCTTAGACATTTACTCATGGGTTGGGCCTCAATACGTACAAAAAAATTGTTAGTAATTTAACATAAAAATAAAAAATTATTTTTACTGTAGTTTAGAATTTTGATAACTGAATTTTTATTTAATAATTATTTCGTAAAATTAATAGATTAATTAATTAATCTAAGATAATTTTAATGACACTCATCAAGATCGTACACCTGTACTCATGAGTTGGGCCTCAATACGGAATATTAATAGGTTAGTGTTTTAACTTTAAGATAAAAAAGTATTTTAACGATAGTTCCAAATTTTAATAATTTGATAATTATTTAATAATTATTTAATGAAATTAATAGATTAAATTAATTAATCTAAGATAATTTTTTAATAACATTAATCAAGATCGTAGACCTCTACTCATGGGTTGGGCCTCAATACACACAAATAAATTGTTAGTATTTTAAGTAAAAAATAAAAAATTATTTTAGTTGTAGTTTAAAATTTTGATAACTGAATTTTTATTTAATAATTATTTCGTAAAATTAATAGATTAATTAATTAATCTAAGATAATTTTAATGAGACTAATCAAGATCGTACACCTGTACTCATGAGTAGGGCCTCAATACGTAAGATTAATTGGTTAGTGTTTTAACTTAAAATTAAAATATTATTTTAACAGTAGTATAGAATTTTGATAACTGAATTTTTATTTAATAATTATTTCAAAAAAATAATAGATTAATTAATTAATCTAAGATAATTTTAATGACACTAATCAAGATCGTACACCTGTACTCATGAGTTGAGCCTCAATACGTAAGATTAATTTGTTAGTTTTTTAACTTTAAGATAAAAAATTATTTTAACGATAGTTCAAAATTTTAATAATTGGATATTTATTTTGTAATTATTTTTTGAAATTAATAGATTAAATTAGTTAATCTAAGATAATTTTTTAATAACATTAATCAAGATCGTAGACCTCTACTCATGGGTTGGACCTCTATACATACAAATAAATGGTTAGTATTTTAACATAAAAATAAAAAATTATTTTTACTGTAGTTTAGAATTTTGATAACTGAATTTTTATTTAATAATTATTTCGTAAAATTAATAGATTAATTAATTAATCTAAGATAATATTAATGAGACTAATCAAGATCGTACACCTGTACTCATGAGTATGGCCTGAATACGTAAGATTAATTGGTTAGTGTTTTAACTTAAAAATAAAAAATTATTTTAACAGTAGTATAGAATTTTGATAACTGAATTTTTATTTAATAATTATTTCGACAAAATAATAGATTAATTAATTAATCTAAGATAATTTTAATGACACTAATCAAGATCGTACAGCTGTACTCATGAGTTCCGCCTCAATACGTAAGATTAATTGGTTAGTGTTTTAACTTTAAGATAAAAAATTATTTTAACGATAGTTCCAAATTTTAATAATTGGATATTTGTTTTGTAATTATTTTTTGAAATTAATAGATTAAATTAGTTAATCTAAGATAATTTTTAAATAACATTAATCAAGATCGTAGACCTCAACTCATGGGTTGGGCATCAATACATACAAATAAATTGTTAGTATTTTAAGTAAAAAATAAAAAATTATTTTAACTGTAGTTTAGAATTTTGATAACTGAATTTTTATTTAATAATTATTTCGTAAAATTAATAGATTAATTAATTAATCTAAGATAATTTTAATGAGACTAATAAAGATCGTACACCTGTACTCATGAGTAGGGCCTCAATACGTAAGATTAATTGGTTAGTGTTTTAACTTAAAATTAAAATATTATTTTAACTGTAGTATAGAATTTTGATAACTGAATTTTTATTTAATAATTATTTCTAAAAAATAATAGATTAATTAATTAATCTAAGATAATTTTAATGACACTAATCAAGATCGTACAGCTGTCCTCATGAGTTCAGCCTCAATACGTAAGATTAATTGGTTAGTGTTTTAACTTTAAGATAAAAAATTATTTTAACGATAGTTCCAAATTTTAATAATTGAATATTTATATTATAATTATTTTGTGAAATTAATAGATTAAATTAGTTAATCAAAGATAATTTTTTAATAACATTAATTAAGATCATAGATCTCTACTCATGGGTTTGGCCTCAATACATACAAACAAATTGTTAGTATGTTAACATAAAAATAAAAAATTATTTTTACTGTAGTTTAGAATTTTCATAACTGAATTTTTATTTAATAATTATTTCGCAAAATTAATAGATTAACGTAAGATTAATTTGTTAGTGTTTTAACTTTAAGATAAAAAAGTATTTTAACGATAGTTCCAAATTTTAATAATTGGAAATTTATATTATAATTATTTTGTGAAATTAATAGATTAAATTAGTTAATATAAGATAATTTTTTAATAACATTAATCAAGGTCGTAGACCTCTACTCATGGGTTGGGCCTCAATAAATACAAATAAATTGTTAGTATTTTAACTTTAAAATAAAAAATTATTTTAGCTGTAGTTTAGAATTTTGATAACTGAATTTTTATTTAATAATTATTTCGTAAAATTAATAGATTAATTAATTAATCTAAGATAATTTTAATGACACTAATCAAGATCGTACACCTGTACTCATGAGTTGGGCCTCAATACGGAAGATTAATTGGTTAGTGTTTTAACTTTAAGATAAAAAAGTATTTTAACGATACTTCAAAATTTTAATAATTGAATATTTATTTTATAATTATTTTATGAAATTCATAGATTAAATTATTTAATCTAAGATAATTTTTTAATTACATTAATAAAGATCTTAGACATCTACTCATTAGTTGGGCCTCAATACATACAAATAAATTGTTAGTATTTTAACATAAAAATAAAAAGTTATTTTAACTGTAGTTTAGAATTTTGATAACTGAATTTTTATTTAATAAACATTTCGTAAAATTAATAGATTAATTAATTAATCTAAGATAATTTTAATGAGACTAATCAAGATCGTACACCTGTACTCATGAGTAGGGCCTCAATACGTAAAATTAATTGGTTAGTGTTTTAACTTAAAAATAAAAAATTATTTTAACAGTAGTATAGAATTTTGATAACTGGATTTTTCTTTAATAATTATTTCGTAAAAATAATAGATTAATTAATTAATCTAAGATAATTTTAATGACACTAATCAAGATCGTACACCTGTACTCATGAGTTGGGCCTCAATACGGAAGATTAATTGGTTAGTGTTTTAACTTTAAGATAAAAAAGTATTTTAACGATAGTTCAAAATTTTAATAATTGGATATTTATTTTATAATTATTTTCTGAAATTCATAGATTAAATTATTTAATCTAAGATAATTTTTTAATTTCATTAATAAAGATCTTAGACATCTGCTCATGGGTTGGGCCTCAATACGTACAAACAAATTGTTAGTAATTTAACATAAAAATAAAAAATTATTTTTACTGTAGTTTAGAATTTTGATAACTGAATTTTTATTTAATAATTATTTCGTAAAATTAATAGATTAATTAATTAATCTAAGATAATTTTAATGACACTCATCAAGATCGTACACCTGTACTCATGAGTTGGGCCTCAATACGGAATATTAATAGGTTAGTGTTTTAACTTTAAGATAAAAAAGTATTTTAACGATAGTTCCAAATTTTAATAATTTGATAATTATTTAATAATTATTTAATGAAATTAATAGATTAAATTAGTTAATCTAAGATAATTTTTTAATAACATTAATCAAGATCGTAGACCTCTACTCATGGGTTGGGCCTCAATACACACAAATAAATTGTTAGTATTTTAACTTAAAAATAAAAAATTATTTTAACTGTAGTTTAGAATTTTGATAACTGAATTTTTATTTAATAATTATTTCGAAAAAATAATAGATTAATTAATTAATCTAAGATAATTTTAATGACACTAATCAAGATCGTACACCTGTACTCATGAGTTGGGCCTCAATACGGAATATTAATTGGTTAGTGTATTAACTTTAAGATAAAAAAGTATTTTAACGATAGTTCAAAATTTTAATAGATATTTATTTTGTAATTATTTTGTGAAATTAATAGATTAAATTAGTTAATCTAAGATAATTTTTTAATAACATTAATCAAGATCGTAGACCTCTACTCATGGGTTGGACCTCTATACATACAAATAAATGGTTAGTATTTTAAGTAAAAAATAAAAAATTATTTTAACTGCAGTTTAGAATTTTGATAACTGACTTTTTATTTAATAATTATTTCGTAAAAATAATAGATTAATTAATTAATCTAAGATAATTTTAATGACACTAATCAAGATCGTACAGCTGTACTCATGAGTTGGGCCTCAATACGTAAGATTAATTTGTTAGTTTTTTAACTTTAAGATAAAAAATTATTTTAACGATAGTTCAAAATTTTAATAATTGGATATTTATTTTGTAATTATTTTGTGAAATTAATAGATTAAATTAGTTAATCAAAGATAATTTTTTAATAACATTAATCAAGATCATAGACCTCTACTCATGGGTTGGGCCTGAATACATACAAACAAATTGTTAGTAATTTAACATAAAAATAAAAAATTATTTTTACTCTAGTTTAGAATTTTGATAACTGAATTTTTATTTAATAATTATTTCGTAAAATTAATAGATTAATTAATTAATCTAAGATAATTTTAATGACGCTCATCAAGATCGTACACCTGTACTCATGAGTTGGGCCTCAATACGGAATATTAATTGGTTAGTGTTTTAACTTTAAGATAAAAAAGTATTTTAACGATAGTTCAAAATTTTAATAATTGGATATTTATTTAATAATTATTTTGTGAAATTAATAGATTAAATTAGTTAATCTAAGATAATTTTTTAATAACATTAATCAAGATCGTAGACCTCTACTCATGGGTTGGGCCTCAATACATACAAATAAATTGTTAGTATTTTAAGTAAAAAATAAAAAATTATTTTAACTGTAGTTTAGAATTTTGATAACTGAATTTTTATTTAATAATTATATCTAAAAAATAATAGATTAATTAATTAATCTAAGATAATTTTAATGACACTAATCAAGATCGTACAGCTGTACTCATGAGTTCAGCCTCAATACGTAAGATTAATTGGTTAGTGTTTTAACTTTAAGATAAAAAATTATTTTAACGATAGTTCCAAATTTTAATAATTGGATATTTATATTATAATTATTTTGTGAAATTAATAGATTAAATTAGTTAATCAAAGATAATTTTTTAATAACATTAATTAAGATCATAGACCTCTACTCATGGGTTGGGCCTCAATACATACAAACAAATTGTTAGTATGTTAACATAAAAATAAAAAATTATTTTTACTGTAGTTTAGAATTTTCATAACTGAATTTTTATTTAATAATTATTTCGCAAAATTAATAGATTAACGTAAGATTAATTTGTTAGTGTTTTAACTTTAAGATAAAAAAGTATTTTAACGATAGTTCCATATTTTAATAATTGGAAATTTATATTATAATTATTTTGTGAAATTAATAGATTAAATTAGTTAATCTAAGATAATTTTTTAATAACATTAATCAAGGTCGTAGACCTCTACTCATGGGTTGGGCCTCAATAAATACAAATAAATTGTTAGTATTTTAACTTAAAAATAAAAAATTATTTTAACTGTAGTTTAGAATTTTGATAACTGAATTTTTATTTAATAATTATTTCGTAAAATTAATAGATTAATTAATTAATCTAAGATAATTTTAATGACACTAATCAAGATCGTACACCTGTACTCATGAGTTGGGCCTCAATACGGAAGATTAATTGGTTAGTGTTTTAACTTTAAGATAAAAAAGTATTTTAACGATACTTCAAAATTTTAATAATTGGATATTTATTTTATAATTATTTTATGAAATTCATAGATTAAATTATTTAATCTAAGATAATTTTTTAATTACATTAATAAAGATCTTAGACATCTACTCATTGGTTAGGCCTCAATACATACAAATAAATTGTTAGTATTTTAACATAAAAATAAAAAGTTATTTTAACAGTAGTATAGAATTTTGATAACTGAATTTTTATTTAATAAACATTTCGTAAAATTAATAGATTAACGTAAGATTAATTTGTTAGTGTTTTAACTTTAAGATAAAAAAGTATTTTAACGATAGTTCCAAATTTTAATAATTGGAAATTTATATTATAATTATTTTGTGAAATTAATAGATTAAATTAGTTAATATAAGATAATTTTTTAATAACATTAATCAAGATCGTAGACCTCTACTCATGGGTTGGACCTCTATACATACAAATAAATGGTTAGTATTTTAAGTAAAAAATAAAAAATTATTTTAACTGCAGTTTAGAATTTTGATAACTGACTTTTTATTTAATAATTATTTCGTAAAAATAATAGATTAATTAATTAATCTAAGATAATTTTAATGACACTAATCAAGATCGTACAGCTGTACTCATGAGTTGGGCCTCAATACGTAAGATTAATTTGTTAGTTTTTTAACTTTAAGATAAAAAATTATTTTAACGATAGTTCAAAATTTTAATAATTGGATATTTATTTTGTAATTATTTTGTGAAATTAATAGATTAAATTAGTTAATCAAAGATAATTTTTTAATAACATTAATCAAGATCATAGACCTCTACTCATGGGTTGGGCCTGAATACATACAAACAAATTGTTAGTAATTTAACATAAAAATAAAAAATTATTTTTACTCTAGTTTAGAATTTTGATAACTGAATTTTTATTTAATAATTATTTCGTAAAATTAATAGATTAATTAATTAATCTAAGATAATTTTAATGACGCTCATCAAGATCGTACACCTGTACTCATGAGTTGGGCCTCAATACGGAATATTAATTGGTTAGTGTTTTAACTTTAAGATAAAAAAGTATTTTAACGATAGTTCAAAATTTTAATAATTGGATATTTATTTAATAATTATTTTGTGAAATTGATAGATTAAATTAGTTAATCAAAGATAATTTTTTAATAACATTAATTAAGATCATAGACCTCTACTCATGGGTTGGGCCTCAATACATACAAACAAATTGTTAGTATGTTAACATAAAAATAAAAAATTATTTTTACTGTAGTTTAGAATTTTCATAACTGAATTTTTATTTAATAATTATTTCGCAAAATTAATAGATTAACGTAAGATTAATTTGTTAGTGTTTTAACTTTAAGATAAAAAAAGTATTTTAACGATAGTTCCATATTTTAATAATTGGAAATTTATATTATAATTATTTTGTGAAATTAATAGATTAAATTAGTTAATCTAAGATAATTTTTTAATAACATTAATCAAGGTCGTAGACCTCTACTCATGGGTTGGGCCTCAATAAATACAAATAAATTGTTAGTAATTTAACTTAAAAATAAAAAATTATTTTAACTGTAGTTTAGAATTTTGATAACTGAATTTTTATTTAATAATTATTTCGTAAAATTAATAGATTAATTAATTAATCTAAGATAATTTTAATGACACTAATCAAGATCGTACACCTGTACTCATGAGTTGGGCCTCAATACGGAAGATTAATTGGTTAGTGTTTTAACTTTAAGATAAAAAAGTATTTTAACGATACTTCAAAATTTTAATAATTGAATATTTATTTTATAATTATTTTATGAAATTCATAGATTAAATTATTTAATCTAAAATAATTTTTTAATTACATTAATAAAGATCTTAGACATCTACTCATTAGTTGGGCCTCAATACATACAAATAAATTGTTAGTATTTTAACATAAAAATAAAAAGTTATTTTAACTGTAGTTTAGAATTTTGATAACTGAATTTTTATTTAATAAACATTTCGTAAAATTAATAGATTAATTAATTAATCTAAGATAATTTTAATGAGACTAATCAAGATCGTACACCTGTACTCATGAGTAGGGCCTCAATACGTAAGATTAATTGGTTAGTGTTTTAACTTAAAAATAAAAAATTATTTTAACAGTAGTATAGAATTTTGATAACTGGATTTTTCTTTAATAATTATTTCGTAAAAATAATAGATTAATTAATTAATCTAAGATAATTTTAATGACACTAATCAAGATCGTACACCTGTACTCATGAGTTGGGCCTCAATACGGAAGATTAATTGGTTAGTGTTTTAACTTTAAGATAAAAAAGTATTTTAACGATAGTTCAAAATTTTAATAATTGGATATTTATTTTATAATTATTTTCTGAAATTCATAGATTAAATTATTTAATCTAAGATAATTTTTTAATTTCATTAATAAAGATCTTAGACATCTGCTCATGGGTTGGGCCTCAATACGTACAAACAAATTGTTAGTAATTTAACATAAAAATAAAAAATTATTTTTACTGTAGTTTAGAATTTTGATAACTGAATTTTTATTTAATAATTATTTCGTAAAATTAATAGATTAATTAATTAATCTAAGATAATTTTAATGACACTCATCAAGATCGTACACCTGTACTCATGAGTTGGGCCTCAATACGGAATATTAATAGGTTAGTGTTTTAACTTTAAGATAAAAAAGTATTTTAACGATAGTTCCAAATTTTAATAATTTGATAATTATTTAATAATTATTTAATGAAATTAATAGATTAAATTAGTTAATCTAAGATAATTTTTTAATAACATTAATCAAGATCGTAGACCTCTACTCATGGGTTGGGCCTCAATACACACAAATAAATTGTTAGTATTTTAACTTAAAAATAAAAAATTATTTTAACTGTAGTTTAGAATTTTGATAACTGAATTTTTATTTAATAATTATTTCGAAAAAATAAAAGATTAATTAATTAATCTAAGATAATTTTAATGACACTAATCAAGATCGTACACCTGTACTCATGAGTTGGGCCTCAATACGGAATATTAATTGGTTAGTGTATTAACTTTAAGATAAAAAAGTATTTTAACGATAGTTCAAAATTTTAATAGATATTTATTTTGTAATTATTTTGTGAAATTAATAGATTAAATTAGTTAATCTAAGATAATTTTTTAATAACATTAATCAAGATCGTAGACCTCTACTCATGGGTTGGACCTCTATACATACAAATAAATGGTTAGTATTTTAAGTAAAAAATAAAAAATTATTTTAACTGCAGTTTAGAATTTTGATAACTGACTTTTTATTTAATAATTATTTCGTAAAAATAATAGATTAATTAATTAATCTAAGATAATTTTAATGACACTAATCAAGATCGTACAGCTGTACTCATGAGTTGGGCCTCAATACGTAAGATTAATTTGTTAGTTTTTTAACTTTAAGATAAAAAATTATTTTAACGATAGTTCAAAATTTTAATAATTGGATATTTATTTTGTAATTATTTTGTGAAATTAATAGATTAAATTAGTTAATCAAAGATAATTTTTTAATAACATTAATCAAGATCATAGACCTCTACTCATGGGTTGGGCCTGAATACATACAAACAAATTGTTAGTAATTTAACATAAAAATAAAAAATTATTTTTACTGTAGTTTAGAATTTTGATAACTGAATTTTTATTTAATAATTATTTCGTAAAATTAATAGATTAATTAATTAATCTAAGATAATTTTAATGAAACTCATCAAGATCGTACACCTGTACTCATGAGTTGGGCCTCAATACGGAATATTAATTGGTTAGTGTTTTAACTTTAAGATAAAAAAGTATTTTAACGATAGTTAAAAATTTTAATAATTGGATATTTATTTAATAATTATTTTGTGAAATTGATAGATTAAATTAGTTAATCAAAGATAATTTTTTAATAACATTAATTAAGATCATAGACCTCTACTCATGGGTTGGGCCTCAATACATACAAACAAATTGTTAGTATGTTAACATAAAAATAAAAAATTATTTTTACTGTAGTTTAGAATTTTCATAACTGAATTTTTATTTAATAATTATTTCGCAAAATTAATAGATTAACGTAAGATTAATTTGTTAGTGTTTTAACTTTAAGATAAAAAAAGTATTTTAACGATAGTTCCATATTTTAATAATTGGAAATTTATATTATAATTATTTTGTGAAATTAATAGATTAAATTAGTTAATCTAAGATAATTTTTTAATAACATTAATCAAGGTCGTAGACCTCTACTCATGGGTTGGGCCTCAATAAATACAAATAAATTGTTAGTAATTTAACTTAAAAATAAAAAATTATTTTAACTGTAGTTTAGAATTTTGATAACTGAATTTTTATTTAATAATTATTTCGTAAAATTAATAGATTAATTAATTAATCTAAGATAATTTTAATGACACTAATAAGGATCGTACACCTGTACTCATGAGTTGGGCCTCAATACGGAAGATTAATTGGTTAGTGTTTTAACTTTAAGATAAAAAAGTATTTTAACGATACTTCAAAATTTTAATAATTGGATATTTATTTTATAATTATTTTATGAAATTCATAGATTAAATTATTTAATCTAAGATAATTTTTTAATTACATTAATAAAGATCTTAGACATCTACTCATTGGTTAGGCCTCAATACATACAAATAAATTGTTAGTATTTTAACATAAAAATAAAAAGTTATTTTAACAGTAGTATAGAATTTTGATAACTGAATTTTTATTTAATAAACATTTCGTAAAATTAATAGATTAATTAATTAATCTAAGATAATTTTGATGAGACTTATCAAGATCGTACACCTGTACTCATGAGTAGGGCCTCAATACGTAAGATTAATTGGTTAGTGTTTTAACTTAAAAATAAAAAACTATTTTAACAGTAGTATAGAATTTTGATAACTGGATTTTTCTTTAATAATTATTTCATAAAAATAATAGATTAATTAATTAATCTAAGATAATTTTAATGACACTAATCAAGATCGTACACCTGTACTCATGAGTTGGGCCTCAATACGGAAGATTAATTGGTTAGTGTTTTAACTTTAAGATAAAAAAGTATTTTAACGATAGTTCAAAATTTTAATAATTGGATATTTATTTTATAATTATTTTCTGAAATTCATAGATTAAATTATTTAATCTAAGATAATTTTTTAATTTCATTAATAAAGATCTTAGACATCTACTCATGGGTTGGGCCTCAATACGTACAAAAAAATTGTTAGTAATTTAACATAAAAATAAAAAATTATTTTTACTGTAGTTTAGAATTTTGATAACTGAATTTTTATTTAATAATTATTTCGTAAAATTAATAGATTAATTAATTAATCTAAGATAATTTTAATGACACTCATCAAGATCGTACACCTGTACTCATGAGTTGGGCCTCAATACGAAATATTAATAGGTTAGTGTTTTAACTTTAAGATAAAAAATTATTTTAACGATAGTTCCAAATTTTAATAATTTGATAATTATTTAATAATTATTTAATGAAATTAATAGATTAAATTAGTTAATCTAAGATAATTTTTTAATAACATTAATCAAGATCGTTGACCTCTACTCATGGGTTGGGCCTCAATACACACAAATAAATTGTTAGTATTTTAAATTAAAAATAAAAATTATTTTAACTGTAGTTTAGAATTTTGATAACTGAATTTTTATTTAATAATTATTTCGAAAAAATAATAGATTAATTAATTAATCTAAGATAATTTTAATGACACTAATCAAGATCGTACACCTGTACTCATGAGTTGGGCCTCAATACGGAATATTAATTGGTTAGTGTTTTAACTTTAAGATAAAAAAGTATTTTAACGATAGTTCAAAATTTTAATAGATATTTATTTTGTAATTATTTTGTGAAATTAATAGATTAAATTAGTTAATCTAAGATAATTTTTTAATAACATTAATCAAGATCGTAGACCTCTACTCATGGGTTGGACCTCTATACATACAAATAAATGGTTAGTATTTTAAGTAAAAAATAAAAAATTATTTTAACTGCAGTTTAGAATTTTGATAACTGACTTTTTATTTAATAATTATTTCGTAAAAATAATAGATTAATTAATTAATCTAAGATAATTTTAATGACACTAATCAAGATCGTACAGCTGTACTCATGAGTTGGGCCTCAATACGTAAGATTAATTTGTTAGTTTTTTAACTTTAAGATAAAAAATTATTTTAACGATAGTTCAAAATTTTAATAATTGGATATTTATTTTGTAATTATTTTGTGAAATTAATAGATTAAATTAGTTAATCAAAGATAATTTTTTAATAACATTAATCAAGATCATAGACCTCTACTCATGGGTTGGGCCTGAATACATACAAACAAATTGTTAGTAATTTAACATAAAAATAAAAAATTATTTTTACTGTAGTTTAGAATTTTGATAACTGAATTTTTATTTAATAATTATTTCGTAAAATTAATAGATTAATTAATTAATCTAAGATAATTTTAATGACACTCATCAAGATCGTACACCTGTACTCATGAGTTGGGCCTCAATACGGAATATTAATTGGTTAGTGTTTTAACTTTAAGATAAAAAAGTATTTTAACGATAGTTCAAAATTTTAATAATTGGATATTTATTTAATAATTATTTTGTGAAATTAATAGATTAAATTAGTTAATCTAAGATAATTTTTTAATAACATTAATCAAGATCGTAGACCTCTACTCATGGGTTGGGCCTCAATACATACAAATAAATTGTTAGTATTTTAAGTAAAAAATAAAAAATTATTTTAACTGTAGTTTAGAATTTTGATAACTGAATTTTTATTTAATAATTATTTCTAAAAAATAATAGATTAATTAATTAATCTAAGATAATTTTAATGACACTAATCAAGATCGTACAGCTGTACTCATGAGTTCAGCCTCAATACGTAAGATTAATTGGTTAGTGTTTTAACTTTAAGATAAAAAATTATTTTAACGATAGTTCCAAATTTTAATAATTGGATATTTATATTATAATTATTTTGTGAAATTAATAGATTAAATTAGTTAATCAAAGATAATTTTTTAATAACATTAATTAAGATCATAGACCTCTACTCATGGGTTGGGCCTCAATACATACAAACAAATTGTTAGTATGTTAACATAAAAATAAAAAATTATTTTTACTGTAGTTTAGAATTTTCATAACTGAATTTTTATTTAATAATTATTTCGCAAAATTAATAGATTAACGTAAGATTAATTTGTTAGTGTTTTAACTTTAAGATAAAAAAGTATTTTAACGATAGTTCCATATTTTAATAATTGGAAATTTATATTATAATTATTTTGTGAAATTAATAGATTAAATTAGTTAATCTAAGATAATTTTTTAATAACATTAATCAAGGTCGTAGACCTCTACTCATGGGTTGGGCCTCAATAAATACAAATAAATTGTTAGTATTTTAACTTAAAAATAAAAAATTATTTTAACTGTAGTTTAGAATTTTGATAACTGAATTTTTATTTAATAATTATTTCGTAAAATTAATAGATTAATTAATTAATCTAAGATAATTTTAATGACACTAATCAAGATCGTACACCTGTACTCATGAGTTGGGCCTCAATACGGAAGATTAATTGGTTAGTGTTTTAACTTTAAGATAAAAAAATATTTTAACGATAATTCAAAATTTTAATAATTGGATATTTATTTTATAATTATTTTATGAAATTCATAGATTAAATTATTTAATCTAAGATAATTTTTTAATTACATTAATAAAGATCTTAGACATCTACTCATTGGTTCGGCCTCAATACATACAAATAAATTGTTAGTATTTTAACATAAAAATAAAAAGTTATTTTAACAGTAGTATAGAATTTTGATAACTGAATTTTTATTTAATAAACATTTCGTAAAATTAATAGATTAATTAATTAATCTAAGATAATTTTAATGAGACTAATCAAGATCGTACACCTGTACTCATGAGTAGGGCCTCAATACGTAAGATTAATTGGTTAGTGTTTTAACTTAAAAATAAAAAATTATTTTAACAGTAGTATAGAATTTTGATAACTGGATTTTTCTTTAATAATTATTTCGTAAAAATAATAGATTAATTAATTAATCTAAGATAATTTTAATGACACTAATCAAGATCGTACACCTGTACTCATGAGTTGGGCCTCAATACGGAAGATTAATTGGTTAGTGTTTTAACTTTAAGATAAAAAAGTATTTTAACGATAGTTCAAAATTTTAATAATTGGATATTTATTTTATAATTATTTTCTGAAATTCATAGATTAAATTATTTAATCTAAGATAATTTTTTAATTTCATTAATAAAGATCTTAGACATCTACTCATGGGTTGGGCCTCAATACGTACAAAAAAATTGTTAGTAATTTAACATAAAAATAAAAATTATTTTTACTGTAGTTTAGAATTTTGATAACTGAATTTTTATTTAATAATTATTTCGTAAAATTAATAGATTAATTAATTAATCTAAGATAATTTTAATGACACTCATCAAGATCGTACACCTGTACTCATGAGTTGGGCCTTAATACGGAATATTAATAGGTTAGTGTTTTAACTTTAAGCTAAAAAAGTATTTTAACGATAGTTCCAAATTTTAATAATTTGATAATTATTTAATAATTATTTAATGAAATTAATAGATTAAATTAGTTAATCTAAGATAATTTTTTAATAACATTAATCAAGATCGTAGACCTCTACTCATGGGTTGGGCCTCAATACACACAAATAAATTGTTAGTATTTTAACTTAAAAATAAAAAATTATTTTAACTGTAGTTTAGAATTTTGATAACTGAATTTTTATTTAATAATTATTTCGAAAAAATAATAGATTAATTAATTAATCTAAGATAATTTTAATGACACTAATCAAGATCGTACACCTGTACTCATGAGTTGGGCCTCAATACGGAATATTAATTGGTTAGTGTTTTAACTTTAAGATAAAAAAGTATTTTAACGATAGTTCAAAATTTTAATAGATATTTATTTTGTAATTATTTTGTGAAATTAATAGATTAAATTAGTTAATCTAAGATAATTTTTTAATAACATTAATCAAGATCGTAGACCTCTACTCATGGGTTCGACCTCTATACATACAAATAAATGGTTAGTATTTTAAGTAAAAAATAAAAAATTATTTTAACTGCAGTTTAGAATTTTGATAACTGACTTTTTATTTAATAATTATTTCGTAAAAATAATAGATTAATTAATTAATCTAAGATAATTTTAATGACACTAATCAAGATCGTACAGCTGTACTCATGAGTTGGGCCTCAATACGTAAGATTAATTTGTTAGTTTTTTAACTTTAAGATAAAAAATTATTTTAACGATAGTTCAAAATTTTAATAATTGGATATTTATTTTGTAATTATTTTATGAAATTAATAGATTAAATTAGTTCATCTAAGATAATTTTTTAATAACATTAATCAAGGTCGTAGAGCTCTACTCATGGGTTGGGCCTGAATACATACAAACAAATTGTTAGTAATTTAACATAAAAATAAAAAATTATTTTTACTGTAGTTTAGAATTTTTATAACTGAATTTTTATTTAATAATTATTTCATAAAATTAATAGATTAATTAATTAATCTAAGATAATTTTAATGACACTCATCAAGATCGTACACCTGTACTCATGAGTTGGGCCTCAATACGGAATATTAATTGGTTAGTGTTTTAACTTTAAGATAAAAAAGTATTTTAACGATAGTTCAAAATTTTAATAATTGGATATTTATTTAATAATTATTTTGTGAAATTAATAGATTAAATTAGTTAATCTAAGATAATTTTTTAATAACATTAATCAAGATCGTAGACCTCTACTCATGAGTTGGGCCTCAATACATACAAATAAATTGTTAGTATTTTAAGTAAAAAATAAAAAATTATTTTAACTGTAGTTTAGAATTTTGATAACTGAATTTTTATTTAATAATTATTTCTAAAAAATAATAGATTAATTAATTAATCTAAGATAATTTTAATGACACTAATCAAGATCGTACAGCTGTACTCATGAGTTCAGCCTCAATACGTAAGATTAATTGGTTAGTGTTTTAACTTTAAGATAAAAAATTATTTTAACGATAGTTCCAAATTTTAATAATTGGATATTTATATTATAATTATTTTGTAAAATTAATAGATTAAATTAGTTAATCAAAGATAATTTTTTAATAACATTAATTAAGATCATAGACCTCTACTCATGGGTTGGGCCTCAATACATACAAACAAATTGTTAGTATGTTAACATAAAAATAAAAAATTATTTTTACTGTAGTTTAGAATTTTCATAACTGAATTTTTATTTAATAATTATTTCGCAAAATTAATAGATTAACGTAAGATTAATTTGTTAGTGTTTTAACTTTAAGATAAAAAAAGTATTTTAACGATAGTTCCATATTTTAATAATTGGAAATTTATATTATAATTATTTTGTGAAATTAATAGATTAAATTAGTTAATCTAAGATAATTTTTTAATAACATTAATCAAGGTCGTAGACCTCTACTCATGGGTTGGGCCTCAATAAATACAAATAAATTGTTAGTATTTTAACTTAAAAATAAAAAATTATTTTAACTGTAGTTTAGAATTTTGATAACTGAATTTTTATTTAATAATTATTTCGTAAAATTAATAGATTAATTAATTAATCTAAGATAATTTTAATGACACTAATCAAGATCGTACACCTGTACTCATGAGTTGGGCCTCAATACGGAAGATTAATTGGTTAGTGTTTTAACTTTAAGATAAAAAAGTATTTTAACGATACTTCAAAATTTTAATAATTGGATATTTATTTTATAATTATTTTATGAAATTCATAGATTAAATTATTTAATCTAAGATAATTTTTTAATTACATTAATAAAGATCTTAGACATCTACTCATTGGTTAGGCCTCAATACATACAAATAAATTGTTAGTATTTTAACATAAAAATAAAAAGTTATTTTAACAGTAGTATAGAATTTTGATAACTGAATTTTTATTTAATAAACATTTCGTAAAATTAATACATTAATTAATTAATCTAAGATAATTTTAATGAGACTAATCAAGATCGTACACCTGTACTCATGAGTAGGGCCTCAATACGTAAGATTAATTGGTTAGTGTTTTAACTTAAAAATAAAAAATTATTTTAACAGTAGTATAGAATTTTGATAACTGGATTTTTCTTTAATAATTATTTCGTAAAAATAATAGATTAATTAATTAATCTAAGATAATTTTAATGACACTAATCACGATCGTACACCTGTACTCATGAGTTGGGCCTCAATACGGAAGATTAATTGGTTAGTGTTTTAACTTTAAGATAAAAAAGTATTTTAACGATAGTTCAAAATTTTAATAATTGGATATTTATTTTATAATTATTTTCTGAAATTCATAGATTAAATTATTTAATCTAAGATAATTTTTTAATTTCATTAATAAAGATCTTAGACATCTACTCATGGGTTGGGCCTCAATAAGTACAAAACAATTGTTAGTAATTTAACATAAAAATAAAAAATTATTTTTACTGTAGTTTAGAATTTTGATAACTGAATTTTTATTTAATAATTATTTCGTAAAATTAATAGATTAATTAATTAATCTAAGATAATTTTAATGACACTCATCAAGATCGTACACCTGTACTCATGAGTTGGGCCTCAATACGGAATATTAATAGGTTAGTGTTTTAACTTTAAGATAAAAAAGTATTTTAACGATAGTTCCAAATTTTAATAATTTGATAATTATTTAATAATTATTTAATGAAATTAATAGATTAAATTAGTTAATCTAAGATAATTTTTTAATAACATTAATCAAGATCGTAGACCTCTACTCATGGGTTGGGCCTCAATACACACAAATAAATTGTTAGTATTTTAACTTAAAAATAAAAAATTATTTTAACTGTAGTTTAGAATTTTGATAACTGAATTTTTATTTAATAATTATTTCGAAAAAATAATAGATTAATTAATTAATCTAAGATAATTTTAATGACACTAATCAAGATCGTACACCTGTACTCATGAGTTGGGCCTCAATACGGAATATTAATTGGTTAGTGTTTTAACTTTAAGATAAAAAAGTATTTTAACGATAGTTCAAAATTTTAATAGATATTTATTTTGTAATTATTTTGTGAAATTAATAGATTAAATTAGTTAATCTAAGATAATTTTTTAATAACATTAATCAAGATCGTAGACCTCTACTCATGGGTTGGACCTCTATACATACAAATAAATGGTTAGTATTTTAAGTAAAAAATAAAAAATTATTTTTACTGTAGTTTAGAATTTTCATAACTGAATTTTTATTTAATAATTATTTCGTAAAAATAATAGATTAATTAATTAATCTAAGATAATTTTAATGACACTAATCAAGATCGTACAGCTGTACTCATGAGTTGGGCCTCAATACGTAAGATTAATTTGTTAGTTTTTTAACTTTAAGATAAAAAATTATTTTAACGATAGTTCAAAATTTTAATAATTGGATATTTATTTTGTAATTATTTTGTGAAATTAATAGATTAAATTAGTTAATCAAAGATAATTTTTTAATAACATTAATCAAGATCATAGACCTCTACTCATGGGTTGGGCCTGAATACATACAAACAAATTGTTAGTAATTTAACATAAAAATAAAAAATTATTTTTACTCTAGTTTAGAATTTTGATAACTGAATTTTTATTTAATAATTATTTCGTAAAATTAATAGATTAATTAATTAATCTAAGATAATTTTAATGACGCTCATCAAGATCGTACACCTGTACTCATGAGTTGGGCCTCAATACGGAATATTAATTGGTTAGTGTTTTAACTTTAAGATAAAAAAGTATTTTAACGATAGTTCAAAATTTTAATAATTGGATATTTATTTAATAATTATTTTGTGAAATTAATAGATTAAATTAGTTAATCTAAGATAATTTTTTAATAACATTAATCAAGATCGTAGACCTCTACTCATGGGTTGGGCCTCAATACATACAAATAAATTGTTAGTATTTTAAGTAAAAAATAAAAAATTATTTTAACTGTAGTTTAGAATTTTGATAACTGAATTTTTATTTAATAATTATATCTAAAAAATAATAGATTAATTAATTAATCTAAGATAATTTTAATGACACTAATCAAGATCGTACAGCTGTACTCATGAGTTCAGCCTCAATACGTAAGATTAATTGGTTAGTGTTTTAACTTTAAGATAAAAAATTATTTTAACGATAGTTCCAAATTTTAATAATTGGATATTTATATTATAATTATTTTGTGAAATTAATAGATTAAATTAGTTAATCAAAGATAATTTTTTAATAACATTAATTAAGATCATAGACCTC
Source organism: Annona cherimola (assembly GCA_030490835.1). Classification (NCBI taxonomy): domain Eukaryota; kingdom Viridiplantae; phylum Streptophyta; class Magnoliopsida; order Magnoliales; family Annonaceae; genus Annona; species Annona cherimola. Next base: position 196,108 of record JASFXW010000077.1, read on the forward strand.
TACTCATGGGTTGGGCCTCAATACATACAAACAAATTGTTAGTATGTTAACATAAAAATAAAAAATTATTTTTACTGTAGTTTAGAATTTTCATAACTGAATTTTTATTTAATAATTATTTCGCAAAATTAATAGATTAACGTAAGATTAATTTGTTAGTGTTTTAACTTTAAGATAAAAAAGTATTTTAACGATAGTTCCATATTTTAATAATTGGAAATTTATATTATAATTATTTTGTGAAATTAATAGATTAAATTAGTTAATCTAAGATAATTTTTTAATAACATTAATCAAGGTCGTAGACCTCTACTCATGGGTTGGGCCTCAATAAATACAAATAAATTGTTAGTATTTTAACTTAAAAATAAAAAATTATTTTAACTGTAGTTTAGAATTTTGATAACTGAATTTTTATTTAATAATTATTTCGTAAAATTAATAGATTAATTAATTAATCTAAGATAATTTTAATGACACTAATCAAGATCGTACACCTGTACTCATGAGTTGGGCCTCAATACGGAAGATTAATTGGTTAGTGTTTTAACTTTAAGATAAAAAAGTATTTTAACGATACTTCAAAATTTTAATAATTGGATATTTATTTTATAATTATTTTATGAAATTCATAGATTAAATTATTTAATCTAAGATAATTTTTTAATTACATTAATAAAGATCTTAGACATCTACTCATTGGTTAGGCCTCAATACATACAAATAAATTGTTAGTATTTTAACATAAAAATAAAAAGTTATTTTAACAGTAGTATAGAATTTTGATAACTGAATTTTTATTTAATAAACATTTCGTAAAATTAATAGATTAATTAATTAATCTAAGATAATTTTAATGAGACTAATCAAGATCGTACACCTGTACTCATGAGTAGGGCCTCAATACGTTAGATTAATTGGTTAGTGTTTTAACTTAAAAATAAAAAATTATTTTAACAGTAGTATAGAATTTTGATAACTGGATTTTTCTTTAATAATTATTTCGTAAAAATAATAGGTTAATTAATTAATCTAAGATAATTTTAATGACACTAATCAAGATCGTACACCTGTACTCATGAGTTGGGCCTCAATACGGAAGATTAATTGGTTAGTGTTTTAACTTTAAGATAAAAAAGTATTTTAACGATAGTTCAAAATTTTAATAATTGGATATTTATTTTATAATTATTTTCTGAAATTCATAGATTAAATTATTTAATCTAAGATAAATTTTTAATTTCATTAATAAAGATCTTAGACATCTACTCATGGGTTGGGCCTCAATACGTACAAAAAAATTGTTAGTAATTTAACATAAAAAGAAAAAATTATTTTTACTGTAGTTTAGAATTTTGATAACTGAATTTTTATTTAATAATTATTTCGTAAAATTAATAGATTAATTAATTAATCTAAGATAATTTTAATGACACTCATCAAGATCGTACACCTGTACTCATGAGTTGGGCCTCAATACGGAATATTAATTTGTTAGTGTTTTAACTTTAAGATAAAAAAGTATTTTAACGATAGTTCCAAATTTTAATAATTTGATAATTATTTAATAATTATTTTGTGAAATTAATAGATTAAATTAGTTAATCTAAGATAATTTTTTAATAACATTAATCAAGATCGTAGACCTCTACTCATGGGTTGGGCCTGAATACATACAAATAAATTGTTTGTATTTTAACTTAAAAATAAAAAATTATTTTAACTGTAGTTTAGAATTTTGATAACTGAATTTTTATTTAATAATTATTTCGTAAAATTAATAGATTAATTAATTAATCTAAGATAATTTTAATGACTCTAATCAAGATCGTACACCTGTACTCATGTGTTGGGCCTCAATACGGAAGATTAATTTGTTAGTGTTTTAACTTTAAGATAAAAAAGTATTTTAACGATAGTTCCAAATTTTAATAATTTGATAATTATTTAATAATTATTTTGTGAAATTAATAGATTAAATTAGTTAATCTAAGATAATTTTTTAATAACATTAATCAAGATCGTATACCTCTACTCATGGGTTGGGCCTCAATTTATTTTAACTGTAGTTTAGAATTTTGCTAACTGAATTTTTATTTAATACTTATTTCGTAAGAATAATAGATTAAATAATTAATCTAAGATAATTTTAATGACACTAATCAAGATCGTAGAGCTGTACTCATGAGTTGGGCCTCAATACGGAATATTAATTGGTTAGTGTTTTAACTTTAAGATAAAAAAGTATTTTAACGATAGTTCAAAATTTTAATAATTGGATATTTATTTTGTAATTATTTTGTGAAATTAATAGATTAAATTAGTTAATCTAAGATAATTTTTTAATAACATTAATCAAGATCGTAGACCTCTACTCATGGGTTGGACCTCTATACATACAAATAAATGGTTAGTATTTTAAGTAAAAAATAAAAAATTCTTTTAACTGTAGTTTAGAATTTTGATAACTGAATTTTTATTTAATAATTATTTCATAAAATTAATAGATTAATTAATTAATCTAAGATAATTTTAATGAGACTAATCAAGATCGTACACCTGTACTCATGAGTAGGGCCTCAATACGTAAGATTAATTTGTTAGTGTTTTAACTTTAAGATAAAAAATTATTTTAACGATAGTTCCAAATTTTAATAATTGGATATTTATGTTGTAATTATTTTGTAAAATTAATAGATTAAGTTAGTTAATCAAAGATAATTTTTTAATAACATTAATCAAGATTATAGACCTCTACTCATGAGTTGGGCCTCAATACGGAAGATTAATTTGTTAGTGTTTTAACTGTAAGATAAAAAATTATTTTAACGATAGTTACAAATTTTAATAATTGGATAATTATTTAATAATGATTTTGTGAAATTAATAGATTAAATTAGTTAATCTAAGATAATTTTTTAATAACATTAATCAAGATCGTAGACCTCTACTCATGGGTTGGGCCTCAATACATACAAATAAATTGTTAGTATTTTAAGTAAAAAATAAAAAATTCTTTTAACTGTAGTTTAGAATTTTGATAACTAAATTTTTATTTAATAATTATTTCGTAAAATTAATAGATTAATTAATTAATCTAAGATAATTTTAATGAGACTAATCAAGATCGTACACCTGTACCCATGAGTAGGGCCTTAATACGTAAGATTAAATGGTTAGTGTTTTAACTTAAAGATATAAAATTATTTTAACTGTAGTTTATAATTTTGATACCTGAATTTTTATTTAATAATTATTTCATAAAAAAAATAGATTAATTAATTAATCTAAGATAATTTTAATGAGAGTAATGAAGATCGTACACCTTTACCCATGAGTAGGGCCTCAATACGTAAGATAAATTTGTTAGTGTTTTAACTTAAAAATAAAAAATTATTTTATCTGTAGTTTAGAATTTTTATAACAGAATTTTTATTTCATAAATATTTCGTAAAATTAATAGATTAATTAATTAATCTAAGATAATTTTAATGACACTAAGCAAGATAGTACACCTGTACTCATGAGTTGGGCCTCAATACGGAAGATTAATTTGTTAGTTGGGCCTCAATACGGAACATTTAGATAAAAAATTATTTTAACGATAGTTCCAAATTTTAATAATTGGATAATTATTTAATAATTATTTTGTGAAATTAATAGATTAAATTAGTTAATCTAAGATAATTTTTTAATAACATTAATCAAGATCGTAGACCTCTTCTCATTGGTTGGGCCTCAATACATACAAATAATTTGTTAGTATTTTAAGTAAAAAATAAAAAATTCTTTTAACTGAAGTTTAGAATTTTGATAACTGAATTTTTATTTAATAATTATTTCGTAAAATTAATAGATTAATTAATTAATCTAAGATAATTTTAATGACACTAATCAAGATCGTACACCTGTACTCATGGTTAGTGTTTTAACTTAAAAATATAAAATTATTTTAACTATAGTTCAGAATTTTGATACCTGAATTTTTATTTAATAATTATTTCTTAAAAATAATAGATTAATTAATTAATCTAAGATAATTTTAATGAGACGAATCAAGATCGAACACCTTTACCCATGAGTAGGGCCTCAATTAATTGGTTTCTGTTTTAACTTAAAAATAAAAAATTATTTTAACTGTAGTATAGAATTTTGATAACTGAATTTTTATTTAATAATTATTTCGTAAAATTAATAGATTAATTAATTAATCTAAGATAATTTTAATGACACTAAACAAGATCGTACACCTGTACTCATGAGTTGGGCCTCAATACGGAAGATTAATTGGTTAGTGTTTTAACTTTAAGATAAAAAAAGTATTTTAACGATTGTTCCAAATGTTAATAATTGGATAATTATTTAATAATTATTTTATGAAATTAATAGATTAAATTAGTTCATCTAAGATAATTTTTTAATAACATTAATCAAGTCGTAGAGCTCTACTCATGGGTTGGGTCTCAATACATACAAATAAATTGTTAGTATTTTAACTTAAAAATAAAAAATTATTTTTACTGTAGTTTAGAATTTTGATAACTGAATTTTTATTTAATAATTATTTCATAAAAATAATAGATTAATTAATTAATCTAATATAATTTTAATGGACACTATTCAAGATCGTACACCTGTACTCATGAGTTGGGCCTCAATACGGAAGATTAATTGGTTAGTGTTTTAACTTGAAAATAAAAAATTATTTTAACTGTAGTTTAGAATTTTTATAACTGAATTTTATTCATAAATATTTCGTAAAATTAATAGATTAATTAATTAATCAAAGATAATTTTAATGACACTAATCAAGATCGTACACCTGTACTCATGAGTAGGGCCTCAATACGTAAGATTAATTGGTTTCTGTTTTAACTTAAAAATAAAAAATTATTTTAACTGTAGTATAGAATTTTGATAACTGAATTTTTATTTAATAATTATTTCGTAAAATTAATAGATTAATTAATTAATCTAAGATAATTTTAATGACACTAAACAAGATCGTACACCTGTACTCATGAGTTGGGCCTGAGTTGGGCCTCAATACGGAAGATTAATAGGTTAGTGTTTTAACTTTAAGATAAAAAAATTATTTAACGATAGTTCCAAATTTTAATAATTGCATAATTATTTAATAATTATTTTATGAAATTGATAGATTAAATTAGTTAATCTAAGATAATTTTTTAATAACATTAATCAAGATCATAGTCCTCTACTCATGGGTTGGGCCTCAATACATATAAATAAATTGTTAGTATTTTAACTTAAAATTAAAAATTATTTTAACTGTAGTTTAGAATTTTGATAACTGAATTTTTATTTTATAATTATTTCATAAAATTAATAGATTAATTAATTAATCTAAGATAATTTTAATGAGACTAATGAAGATCGTACACCTGTACCCATGAGTAGGGCCTCAATACGTAAGATTAAATGGTTAGTGTTTTAACTTAAAAATATAAAATTATTTTAACTGTAGTTTAGAATTTTGATACCTGAATTTTTATTTAATAATTATTTCGTAAAAATAATAGATTAATTAATTAATCTAAGATAATTTTAATGAGACTAATCAAGATCGAACACCTTTACCCATGAGTAGGGCCTCAATACGTAAGATTAATTGGTTAGTATTTTAACTTAAAAATAAAAAATTATTTTAACTGTAGTTTAGAATTTTTATAATTGAATTTTTATTTCATAAATATTTCGTAAAATTAATAGATTAATTAATTAATCTAAGATAATTTTAATGACACTAAACAAGATCGTACACCTGTACTCATGAGTTGGGCCTCAATACGGAAGATTAATAGGTTAGTGTTTTAACTTTAAGATAAAAAATTATTTAACGATAGTTCCAAATTTTAATAATTGCATAATTATTTAATAATTATTTTGTGAAATTGATATATTAAATTAGTTAATCTAAGATAATTTTTTAATAACATTAATCAAGATCATAGTCCTCTACTCATGGGTTGGGCCTCAATACATATAAATAAATTGTTAGTATTTTAACTTAAATTAAAAAAATTATTTTAACTGTAGTTTAGAATTTTGATAACTGAATTTTATTTTATAATTATTTCATAAAATTAATAGATTAATTAATTAATCTAAGATAATTTTAATGACACTAATCAGATCGTACACCTGTACTCATGGTTAGTGTTTTAACTTAAAAATATAAAATTATTTTAACTGTAGTTCAGATTTTGATACCTGAATTTTTATTTAATAATTATTTCTTAAAAATAATAGATTAATTAATTAATCTAAGATAATTTTAATGAGACTAATCAAGATCGAACACCTTTACCCATGAGTAGGGCTCAATACGTAAGATTAATTGGTTAGTGTTTTAACTTAAAAATAAAAAATTATTTTAACTGTAGTTTAGAATTTTTATAATTGAATTTTTATTTCATAAATATTTCGTAAAATTAATAGATTAATTAATTAATCTAAGATAATTTTAATGACACTAAACAAGATCGTACACCTGTACTCATGAGTTGGGCCTCAATACGGAAGATTAATAGGTTAGTGTTTTAACTTTAAGATAAAAAATTATTTAACGATAGTTCCAAATTTTAATAATTGCATAATTATTTAATAATTATTTTGTGAAATTAATAGATTAAATTAGTTAATCTAAGATAATTTTTTAATAACATTAATCAAGATCGTAGACCTCTTCTCATTGGTTGGGCCTCAATACATACAAATAATTTGTTAGTATTTTAAGTAAAAAATAAAAAATTCTTTTAACTGAAGTTTAGAATTTTGATACTGAATTTTTATTTAATAATTATTTCGTAAAATTAATAGATTAATTAATTAATCTAAGATAATTTTAATGACACTAATCAAGATCGTACACCTGTACTCATGGTTAGTGTTTTAACTTAAAAATATAAAATTATTTTAACTGTAGTTCAGAATTTTGATACCTGAATTTTTATTTAATAATTATTTCTTAAAAATAATAGATTAATTAATTAATCTAAGATAATTTTAATGAGACGAATCAAGATCGAACACCTTTACCCATGAGTAGGGCCTCAATTAATTGGTTTCTGTTTTAACTTAAAAATAAAAAATTATTTTAACTGTAGTATAGAATTTTGATAACTGAATTTTTATTTAAATAATTATTTCGTAAAATTAATAGATTAATTAATTAATCTAAGATAATTTTAATGACACTAAACAAGATCGTACACCTGTACTCATGAGTTGGGCCTCAATACGGAAGATTAATTGGTTAGTGTTTTAACTTTAAGTTAAAAAAGTATTTTAACGATTGTTCCAAATGTTAATAATTGGATAATTATTTAATAATTATTTTATGAAATTAATAGATTAAATTAGTTCATCTAAGATAATTTTTTAATAACATTAATCAAGGTCGTAGAGCTCTACTCATGGGTTGGGTCTCAATACATACAAATAAATTGTTAGTATTTAACTTAAAAATAAAAAATTATTTTTACTGTAGTTTAGAATTTTGATAACTGAATTTTTATTTAATAATTATTTCATAAAATTAATAGATTAATTAATTAATGCTAATATAATTTTAATGACACTATTCAAGATCGTACACCTGTACTCATGAGTTGGGCCTCATACGGAAGATTAATTGGTTAGTGTTTTAACTTGAAAATAAAAAATTATTTTAACTGTAGTTTAGAATTTTTATAACTGAATTTTTATTTCATAAATATTTCGTAAAATTAATAGATTAATTAATTAATCAAAGATAATTTTAATGACACTAATCAAGATCGTACACCTGTACTCATGAGTAGGGGCCTCAATACGTAAGATTAATTGGTTTCTGTTTTAACTTAAAAATAAAAAATTATTTTAACTGTAGTATAGAATTTTGATAACTGAATTTTTATTTATAATTATTTCGTAAAATTAATAGATTAATTAATTAATCTAAGATAATTTTAATGACACTAAACAAGATCGTACACCTGTACTCATGAGTTGGGCCTCAATACGGAAGATAATAGGTTAGTGTTTTAACTTTAGGATAAAAAATTATTTAACGATAGTTCCAAATTTTAATAATTGCATAATTATTTAATAATTATTTTATGAAATTGATAGATTAAATTAGTTAATCTAAGATAATTTTTTAATAACATTATCAAGATCATAGTCCTCTACTCATGGGTTGGGCCTCAATACATATAAATAAATTGTTAGTATTTTAACTTAAAATTAAAAATTATTTTAACTGTAGTTTAGAATTTTGATAACTGAATTTTTATTTTATAATTATTTCATAAAATTAATAGATTAATTAATTAATCTAAGATAATTTTAATGAGACTAATCAAGATCGTACACCTGTACCCATGAGTAGGGCCTCAATACGTAAGATTAAATGGTAGTGTTTTAACTTAAAAATATAAATTATTTTAACTGTAGTTTATAATTTTGATACCTGAATTTTTATTTAATAATTATTTCATAAAAAAATAGATTAATTAATTAATCTAAGATAATTTTAATGAGAGTAATGAAGATCGTACACCTTTACCCATGAGTAGGGCCTCAATACGTAAGATAAATTTGTTAGTGTTTTAACTTAAAAATAAAAAATTATTTTATCTGTAGTTTAGAATTTTTATAACAGAATTTTTATTTCATAAATATTTCGTAAAATTAATAGATTAATTAATTAATCTAGATAATTTTAATGACACTAAGCAAGATAGTACACCAGTACTCATGAGTTGGGCCTCAATACGGAAGATTAATTTGTTAGTGTTTTAACATTTAGATAAAAAATTATTTTAACGATAGTTCCAAATTTTAATAATTGGATAATTATTTAATAATTATTTTGTGAAATTAATAGATTAAATTAGTTAATCTAAGATAATTTTTTAATAACATTAATCAAGATCGTAGACCTCTTCTCATTGGTTGGGCCTCAATACATACAAATAATTTGTTAGTATTTTAAGTAAAAAATAAAAAATTCTTTTAACTGGAGTTTAGAATTTTGATAACTGAATTTTTATTTAATAATTATTTCGTAAAATCAATAGATTAAATTAATTAATCTAAGATAATTTTATGACACTAATCAAGATCGTACACCTGTACTCATGGTTAGTGTTTTAACTTAAAAATATAAAATTATTTTAACTGTAGTTCAGAAATTTGATACCTGAATTTTTATTTAATAATTATTTCTTAAAAATAATAGATTAATTAATTAATCTAAGATAATTTTAATGAGACGAATCAAGATCGAACACCTTTACCCATGAGTAGGGCCCTCAATTAATTGGTTTCTGTTTTAACTTAAAAATAAAAAATTATTTTAACTGTAGTATAGAATTTTGATAACTGAATTTTTATTTAATAATTATTTCGTAAAATTAATAGATTAATTAATTAATCTAAGATAATTTTAATGACACTAAACAAGATCGTACACCTGTACTCATGAGTTGGGCCTCAATACGGAAGATTAATTGGTTAGTGTTTTAACTTTAAGATAAAAAAGTATTTTAACGATTGTTCCAAATGTTAATAATTGGATAATTATTTAATAATTATTTTCTGAAATTAATAGATTAAATTAGTTCATCTAAGATAATTTTTTAATAACATTAATCAAGGTCGTAGAGCTCTACTCATGGCTTGGGTCTCAATCCATACAAATAAATTGTTAGTATTTTAACTTAAAAATAAAAAATTATTTTTACTGTAGTTTAGAATTTTGATAACTGAATTTTTATTTAATAATTATTTCATAAAATTAATAGATTAATTAATTAATCTAATATAATTTTAATGACACTATTCAAGATCGTACACCTGTACTCATGAGTTGGGCCTCAATACGGAAGATTAATTGGTTAGTGTTTTAACTTGAAAATAAAAAATTATTTTAACTGTAGTTTAGAATTTTTATAACTGAATTTTTATTTCATAAATATTTCGTAAAATTAATAGATTAATTAATTAATCAAAGATAATTTTAATGACACTAATCAAGATCGTACACCTGTACTCATGAGTAGGGCCTCAATACGTAAGATTAATTGGTTTCTGTTTTAACTTAAAAATAAAAAATTATTTTAACTGTAGTATAGAATTTTGATAACTGAATTTTTATTTAATAATTATTTCGTAAAATTAATAGATTAATTAATTAATCTAAGATAATTTTAATGACACTAAACAAGATCGTACACCTGTACTCATGAGTTGGGCCTCAATACGGAAGATTAATAGGTTAGTGTTTTAACTTTAAGATAAAAAATTATTTAACGATAGTTCCAAATTTTAATAATTGCATAATTATTTAATAATTATTTTATGAAATTGATAGATTAAATTAGTTAATCTAAGATAATTTTTTAATAACATTAATCAAGATCATAGTCCTCTACTCATGGGTTGGGCCTCAATACATATAAATAAATTGTTAGTATTTTAACTTAAAATTAAAAATTATTTTAACTGTAGTTTAGAATTTTGATAACTGAATTTTTATTTTATAATTATTTCATAAAATTAATAGATTAATTAATTAATCTAAGATAATTTTAATGAGACTAATCAAGATCGTACACCTGTACCCATGAGTAGGGCCTCAATACGTAAGATTAAATGGTTAGTGTTTTAACTTAAAAATATAAAATTATTTTAACTGTAGTTTAGAATTTTGATACCTGAATTTTTATTTAATAATTATTTCGTAAAAATAATAGATTAATTAATTAATCTAAGATAATTTTAATGAGACTAATCAAGATCGAACACCTTTACCCATGAGTAGGGCCTCAATACGTAAGATTAATTGGTTAGTGTTTTAACTTAAAAATAAAAAATTATTTTAACTGTAGTTTAGAATTTTTATAATTGAATTTTTATTTCATAAATATTTCGTAAAATTAATAGATTAATTAATTAATCTAAGATAATTTTAATGACACTAAACAAGATCGTACACCTGTACTCATGAGTTGGGCCTCAATACGGAAGATTAATAGGTTAGTGTTTTAACTTTAAGATAAAAAATTATTTAACGATAGTTCCAAATTTTAATAATTGCATAATTATTTAATAATTATTTTGTGAAATTGATAGATTAAATTAGTTAATCTAAGATAATTTTTTAATAACATTAATCAAGATCATAGTCCTCTACTCATGGGTTGGGCCTCAATACATATAAATAAATTGTTAGTATTTTAACTTAAAATTAAAAAATTATTTTAACTGTAGTTTAGAATTTTGATAACTGAATTTTTATTTTATAATTATTTCATAAAATTAATAGATTAATTAATTAATCTAAGATAATTTTAATGACACTATTCAAGATCGTACACCTGTACTCATGAGTTGGGCCTCAATACGGAAGATTAATTGGTTAGTGTTTTAACTTAAAAATAAAAAATTATTTTAACTGTAGTTTAGAATTTTTATAACTGAATTTTTATTTCATAAATATTTCGTAAAATTAATAGATTAATTAATTAATCAAAGATAATTTTAATGACACTAATCAAGATCGTACACCTGTACTCATGAGTAGGGCCTCAATACGTAAGATTAATTGGTTTCTGTTTTAACTTAAAAATAAAAAATTATTTTAACTGTAGTATAGAATTTTGATAACTGAATTTTTATTTAATAATTATTTCGTAAAATTAATAGATTAATTAATTAATCTAAGATAATTTTAATGACACTAAACAAGATCGTACACCTGTACTCATGAGCTGGGCCTCAATACGGAAGATTAATAGGTTAGTGTTTTAAATTTAAGATAAAAAATTATTTAACGATAGTTCCAAATTTTAATAATTGCATAATTATTTAATAATTATTTTGTGAAATTGATAGATTAAATTAGTTAATCTAAGATAATTTTTTAATAACATTAATCAAGATCATAGTCCTCTACTCATGGGTTGGGCCTCAATACATATAAATAAATTGTTAGTATTTTAACTTAAAATTAAAAAATTATTTTAACTGTAGTTTAGAATTTTGATAACTGAATTTTTATTTTATAATTATTTCATAAAATTAATAGATTAATTAATTAATCTAAGATAATTTTAATGAGACTAATTAAGATCGTACACCTGTACCCATGAGTAGGGCCTCAATACGTAAGATTAAATGGTTAGTGTTTTAACTTAAAAATATAAAATTATTTTAACTGTAGTTTAGAATTTTGATACCTGAATTTTTATTTAATAATTATTTCGTAAAAATAATAGATTAATTAATTAATCTAAGATAATTTTAATGAGACTAATCAAGATCGAACACCTTTACCCATGAGTAGGGCCTCAATACGTAAGATTAATCGGTTAGTGTTTTAACTTAAAAATAAAAAATTATTTTAACTGTAGTTTAGAATTTTTATAATTGAATTTTTATTTCATAAATATTTCGTAAAATTAATAGATTAATTAATTAATCTAAGATAATTTTAATGACACTAATCAAGATGGTACACCTGTACTCATGAGTTGGGCCTCAATACGGAAGATTAATTTGTTAGTGTTTTAACATTTAGAAAAAAAATTATTTTAACGATAGTTCCAAATTTTAATAATTGGATAATTATTTAATAATTATTTTGTGAAATTAATAGATTAAATTAGTTAATCTAAGATAATTTTTTAATAACATTAATCAAGATCGTAGACCTCTACTCATCGGTTGGGCCTCAATACATACAAATATACTGTTAGTATTTTAAGTAAAAAATAAAAAATTCTTTTAACTGTAGTTTAGAATTTTGATAACTGAATTTTTATTTAATAATTATTTCGTAAAATTAATAGATTAATTAATTAATCTAAGATAATTTTAATGAGACTAATCAAGATCGTACACCTGTACTCATGAGTAGGGCCTCAATACGTAAGATTAATTGGTTAGTGTTTTAACTTTAAGATAAAAAATTATTTTAACGATAGTTCCAAATTTTAATAATTGGATATTTATTTTGTAATTATTTTGTAAAATTAATAGATTAAATTAGTTAATCAAAGATAATTTTTTAATAACATTAATCAAGATCATAGACCTCTACTCTTGGGTTGGGCCTCAATACATACAAACAAATTGTTAGTATTTTAACATAAAAATAAAAAATTATTTTTACTGTAGTTTAGAATTTTGATAACTGAATTTTTATTTAATAATTATTCCATAAAATTAATAGATTAATTAATTAATCTAAGATAATTTTAATGACACTAATCAAGATCGTACACCTGTACTCATGAGTTGGGCCTCAATACGGAAGATTAATTGGTTAGTGTTTTAACTTAAAAATAAAAAATTATTTTAACTGTAGTTTAGAATTTTTATAACTGAATTTTTATTTTATAAATATTTCGTAAAATTAATAGATTAATTAATTAATCAAAGATAATTTTAATGACACTAATCAAGATCGTACACCTGTACTCATGAGTAGGGCCTCAATACGTAAGATTAATTGGTTTCTATTTTAACTTAAAAATAAAAAATTATTTTAACTGTAGTATAGGCCTCAATACGTAAGATTAATTGGTTACTGTTTTAACTTAAAAATAAAAAATTATTTTAACTGTAGTTTAGAATTTTGATAACTGAATTTTTATTTAATAATTATTTCGTAAAATTAATAGATTAATTAATTAATCTAAGATAATTTTAATGAGACTAATCAAGATCGTACACCTGTACTCATGAGTAGGGCCTCAATACGTAAGATTAATTGGTTAGTGTTTTAACTTTAAGATAAAAAATTATTTTAACGATAGTTCCAAATTTTAATAATTGGATATTTATTTTGTAATTATTTTGTAAAATTAATAGATTAAATTAGTTAATCAAAGATAATTTTTTAATAACATTAATCAAGATCATAGACCTCTACTCTTGGGTTGGGCCTCAATACATACAAACAAATTGTTAGTATTTTAACATAAAAATAAAAAATTATTTTTACTGTAGTTTAGAATTTTGATAACTGAATTTTTATTTAATAATTATTCCATAAAATTAATAGATTAATTAATTAATCTAAGATAATTTTAATGACACTATTCAAGATCGTACACCTGTACTCATGAGTTGGGCCTCAATACGGAAGATTAATTGGTTAGTGTTTTAACTTAAAAATAAAAAATTATTTTAACTGTAGTTTAGAATTTTTATAACTGAATTTTTATTTCATAAATATTTCATAAAATTAATAGATTAATTAATTAATCAAAGATAATTTTAATGACACTAATCAAGATCGTACACCTGTACTCATGAGTAGGGCCTCAATACGTAAGATTAATTTGTTTCTGTTTTAACTTAAAAATAAAAAATTATTTTAACTGTAGTATAGAATTTTGATAACTGAATTTTTATTTAATAATTATTTCGTAAAATTAATAGATTAATTAATTAATCTAAGATAATTTTAATGACACTAAACAAGATCGTACACCTGTACTCATGAGTTGGGCCTCAATACGGAAGATTAATTGGTTAGTGTTTTAACTTTAAGATAAAAAAGTATTTTAACGATTGTTCCAAATGTTAATAATTGGATAATTATTTAATAATTATTTTATGAAATTAATAGATTAAATTAGTTCATCTAAGATAATTTTTTAATAACATTAATCAAGGTCGTAGAGCTCTACTCATGGGTTGGGTCTCAATACATACAAATAAATTGTTAGTATTTTAACTTAAAAATAAAAAATTATTTTTACTGTAGTTTAGAATTTTGATAACTGAATTTTTATTTAATAATTATTTCATAAAGTAGGGCCTCAATACGTAAGATTTAATGGTTAGTGTTTTAACTTAAAAATATAAAATTATTTTAACTGTAGTATAGAATTTTGATACCTGAATTTTTATTTAATAATTATTTCGTAAAAATAATAGATTAATTAATTAAGCTAAGATAATTTTAATGAGACTAATCAAGATCGTACACCTTTACCCATGAGTAGGGCCTCAATACGTAAGATTAATTGGTTAGTGATTTAACTTAGAAATAAAAAATTATTTTAACTGTAGTTTAGAATTTTTATAACTGAATTTTTATTTCATAAATATTTCGTAAAATTAATAGATTAATTAATTAATCTTAGATAATTTTAATGACACTAATCAAGATGGTACACCTGTACTCATGAGTTGGGCCTCAATACGGAAGATTAATTTGTTAGTGTTTTAACTTTTAGCTAAAAAATTAATTTAACGATAGTTCCAAATTTTAATAATTGGATAATTATTTAATAATTATTTTGTGAAATTAATAGATTAAATTAGTTAATCTAAGATAATTTTTTAAAAACATTAATCAAGATCGTAGACCTCTACTCATGGGTTGGGCCTCAATACATACAAATAAATTGTTAGTATTTTAAGTAAAAAATAAAAAATTCTTTTAACTGTAGTTTAGAATTTTGATAACTGAATTTTTATTTAATAATTATTTCGTAAAAATAATAGATTAATTAATTAATCTAAGATAATTTTAATGAGACTAATCAAGATCGTACACCTTTACCCATGAGTAGGGCCTCAGTACGTAAGATTAATTGGTTAGTGTTTTAACTTAAAAATAAAAAATTATTTTAACTGTAGTTTAGAATTTTTATAACTGAATTTTTATTTCATAAATATTTCGTAAAATTAATAGCTTAATTAATTAATCTAAGATAATTTTAATGACACTAATCAAGATGGTACACCTGTACTCATGAGTTGGGCCTCAATACGGAAGATTAATTTGTTAGTGTTTTAACTTTAAGATAAAAAATTATTTTAACGATAGTTCCAAATTTTAATTATTGGTTAATTATTTAATAATTATTTTGTGAAATTAATAGATTAAATTAGTTAATCTAAGATAATTTTTTAATAACATTAATCAAGATCGTAGAACTCTACTCATGGGTTGGGCCTCATTACATACAAATAAATTGTTAGTATTTTAACTTAAAAATAAAAAGTTATTTTAACTGTAGTATATAATTTTGATAACTGAATTTTTATTTAATAATTATTACCTAAAATTAATAATCAAGAACGTAGACCTCTACCCATGGGTTGGGCCTCAATACATACAAATAAATTGTTAGTATTTTAACTTAAAAATAAAAAGTTATTTTAACTGTAGTATATAATTTTGATAACTGAATTTTTATTTAATAATTATTACCTAAAATTAATAGATTAATTTATTAATCTAAGATAATTTTAATGTGACTAATCAAGATCGTACACCTATACTCATGAGTTGGGCCTCAATACGGAAGATTAATTGGTTAGTGTTTTAACTTAAAAATAAAAAATTATTTTAACTGTAGTTTAGTATTTTTATAACTGAATTTTTATTTCATAAATATTTCGTAAAATTAATAGATTAATTAATTAATCTAAGATAATTTTAATGACACTAATCAAGATGGTACACCTGTACTCATGAGTTGGGCCTCAATACGGAAGATTTATTTGTTAGTGTTTTAACTTTAAGATAAAAAATTATTTTAACGACAGTTCCAAATTTTAATAATTGGATAATTATTTAATAATTATTTTGTGAAATTAATAGATTAAATTAGTTAATCTAAGATATTTTTTTAATAACATTAATCAAGAACGTAGACCTCTACTCATGGGTTGGGCCTCAATACATACAAATAAATTGTTAGTATTTTAAGTAAAAAATAAAAAATTCTTTTAACTGTAGTTTAGAATTTTGATAACTGAATTTTTATTTAATAATTATTTCGTAAAATTAATAGATTAATTAAATAATCTAAGATAATTTTAATGAGACTAATCAAGATCGTACACCTGTACTCATGAGTAGGGCCTCAATACGTAAGATTAATTGGTTAGTGTTTTAACTTAAAAATAAAAAATTATTTTAACTGTAGTATAGAATTTTGATAACTGAATTTTTATTTCATAAATATTTCGTAAAATTAATAGATTAATTAATTAATCTAAGATAATTTTAATGACACTAATCAAGATGGTACACCTGTACTCATGAGTTGGGCCTCAATACGGAAGATTAATTTGTTAGTGTTTTTACTTTTAGATAAAAAATTAATTTAACTATAGTTCCAAATTTTAATAATTGGATAATTATTTAATAATTATTTTGTGAAATTAATAGATTAAATCAGTTAATCTAAGATAATTTTTTAATAACATTAATCAAGATCGTAGACCACTACTCATGGGTTGGGCCTCAATACGTACAAATAAATTGTTAGTATTTTAACTTAAAAATAAAAAGTTATTTTAACTGTAGTATATAATTTTGATAACTGAATTTTTATTTAATAATTATTTCGCAAAATTAATAGATTAATTTATTAATCTAAGATAATTTTAATGTAACTAATCAAGATCGTACACCTATACTCAAGAGTTGGGCCTCAATACGTAAGATTAATTGGTTAGTGTTTTAACTTAAAAGTAAAAAATTATTTTAACTGTAGTTTAGAATTTTTATAACTGAATTTTTATTTCATAAATATTTCGTAAAATTAATAGCTTAATTAATTAATCTAAGATAATTTTAATGACACTAATCAAGATGGTACACCTGTACTCATGAGTTGGGCCTCAATACGGAAGATTAATTTGTTAGTGTTTTAACTTTTAGATAAAAAATTAATTTAAAGATAGTTCCAAATTTTAATAATTGGATAATTATTTAATAATTATTTTGTGAAATTAATAGATTAAATCAGTTAATCTAAGATAATTTTTTAATAACATTAATCAAGATCGTAGACCTCTACTCATGGGTTGGGCCTCAATACATACAAATAAAATGTTAGTATTCTAACTTAAAAATAAAAAGTTATTTTAACTGTAGTTTAGAATTTTTATAACTGAATTTTTATTTAATAATTATTTCATAAAATTAATAGATTAATTTATTAATCTAATATAATTTTAATGTAACTAATCAAGATCGTACACCTATACTCAAGAGTTGGGCCTCAATACGTAAGATTAATTGGTTAGTGTTTTAACTTAAAAATAAAAAATTATTTTAACTGTAGTTTAGAATTTTTATAACTGAATTTTTATTTCATAAATATTTCGTAAAATTAGTAGCTTAATTAATTAATCTAAGATAATTTTAATGACACTAATCAAGATGGTACACCTGTACTCATGAGTTGGGCCTCAATACGGAAGATTAATTTGTTAGTGTTTTAACTTTAAGATAAAAAATTATTTAAGCGATAGTTCCAAATTTTAATTATTGGTTAATTATTTAATAATTATTTTGTGAAATTAATAGATTAAATTAGTTAATCTAAGATAATTTTTTAATAACGTTAATCGAAATCGTAGACCTGTACTCATGGGTTGGGCTTCAATACATACAAATAAATTGTTAGTATTTTAAGTAAAAAATAAAAAATTATTTTAACTGTAGTTTAGAATTTTGATAACTGAATTTTTATTTAATAATTATTTTGTAAAATTAATAGATTAATTAATTAATCTAAGATAATTTTAATGAGACTAATCAAGATCGTACACCTGTACTCATGAGTAGGGCCTCAATACGTAAGATTAATTGGTTAGAGTTTTAACTTAAAAATAAAAAATTATTTTAACTGTAGTATAGAATTTTGATAACTGAATTTTTATTTAATAATCATTTCGTAAAATTAATAGATTAATTAATTAATCTAAGATAATTTTAATGACACTAATCAAGATCGTACACCTGCACTCATGTGTTGGGCCTCAATAGGGAAGATTAATTTGTTAGTGTTTTAACTTTAAGATAAAAAATTATTTTAAAGATAGTTCCAAATTTTAATTATTGGTTAATTATTTAATAATTATTTTGTGAAATTAATAGATTAAATTAGTTAATCTAAGATAATTTTTTAATAACGTTAATCAAAATCGTAGACCTGTACTCATGGGTTGGGCTTCAATACATACAAATA
Source organism: Annona cherimola (assembly GCA_030490835.1). Classification (NCBI taxonomy): domain Eukaryota; kingdom Viridiplantae; phylum Streptophyta; class Magnoliopsida; order Magnoliales; family Annonaceae; genus Annona; species Annona cherimola. The sequence goes on from JASFXW010000077.1 coordinate 215,127, forward strand.
AATTGTTAGTATTTTAAGTAAAAAATAAAAAATTCTTTTAACTGTAGTATAGAATTTTGATAACTGAATTTTTATTTAATAATTATTTTGTAAAATTAATAGATTAATTAATTAATCTAAGATAATTTTAATGACACTAATCAAGATCGTACACCTGTACTCATGAGTTGGGCCTCAATACGGAAGATTAATTTTTAGTGTTTTAACTTTAAGATAAAAAATTATTTAAGCGATAGTTCCAAATTTTAATTATTGGTTAATTATTTAATAATTATTTTGTGAAATTAATAGATTAAATTAGTTAATCTAAGATAATTTTTTAATAACGTTAATCAAAATCGTAGACCTGTACTCATGGGTTGGGCTTCAATACATACAAATAAATTGTTAGTATTTTAAGTAAAAAATAAAAAATTCTTTTAACTGTAGTATAGAATTTTGATAACTGAATTTTTATTTAATAATTATTTTGTAAAATTAATAGATTAATTAATTAATCTAAGATAATTTTAATGAGACTAATCAAGATCGTACACCTGTACTCATGAGTTGGGCCTCAATACGTAAGATTTATTGGTTAGAGTTTTAACTTAAAAATAAAAAATTATTTTAACTGTAGTATAGAATTTTGATAACTGAATTTTTATTTAATAATCATTTCGTAAAATTAATAGATTAATTAATTAATCTAAGATAATTTTAATGACACTAATCAAGATCGTACACCTGCACTCATGTGTTGGGCCTCAATAGGGAAGATTAATTTGTTAGTGTTTTAACTTTAAGATAAAAAATTATTTTAAAGATAGTTCCAAATTTTAATAATTGCATAATTATTTAATAATTATTTTGTGAAATTGATAGATTAAATTAGTTAATCTAAGATAATTTTTTAATAACATTAATCAAGATCATAGTCCTCTACTCCTGGGTTGGGCCTCAATACATATAAATAAATTGTTAGTATTTTAACTTAAAAATAAAAAATTATTTTATCTGTAGTTTAGAATTTTGATAACTGAATTTTTATTTTATAATTATTTCGTAAAATTAATAGATTAATTAATTAATCTAAGATAATTTTAATGAGACTAATCAAGATCGTACACCTGTACCCATGAGTAGGGCCTCAATACGTAAGATTAAATGGTACATACAAATTAATTCTTAGTATTTTAAGTAAAAAATAAAAAATTCTTTTAACTGTAGTTTAGAATTTTGATAACTGAATTTTTATTTAATAATTATTTCGTAAAATTAATAGATTAATTAATTAATCTAAGATAATTTTAATGACACTAATCAAGATCGTACACCTGTACTCATGACTTGTGACTCAATACGGAAGATTAATTTGTTAGTGTTTTAACTTTTAAATAAAAAATTATTTTAACGACAGTTCCAAATTTTAATTATTGGATAATTATTTAATAATTATTTTGTGAAATTAATAGATTAAATTAGTTTATCTAAGATAATTTTTTAAAAACATTAATCAAGATCGTAGAACTCTACTCATGAGTTGAGCCTCAATACATACAAATAAATTGTTAGTATTTAAACTTAAAAATAAAAAGTTATTTTAACTGTAGTTTAGAATTTTGATAACTAAATTTTTATTTTTTAATTATTACCTAAAATTAATAGATTAATTAAGTTGGGCCTCAATACGGAAGATTAATTGGTTAGTGTTTTAACTTTAAGATAAAAAAGTATTTTAATGATAGTTCCAAATTTTAATAATTGGATATTTATTTTATAATTATTTTGTGAAATTAATAGATTAAATTAGTTAAACTAAGATAATTTTTTAATAACATTAATCTAGATCACAGACCTCTACTCATGGTTTGGGCTTCAATACATACAAACAAATTGTTAGTATTTTAACATAAAAATAAAAAATTATTTTTACTGCAGTTTAGAATTTTGATTTCTGAATTTCTATTTAATAATTATTTCGTAATATTAATAGATTAATTATTTAATCTAAGATAATTTTAATTACACTAATCAAGATCGTCCACCTGTACTCATGAGTTGGGCCTCAATACGGAAGATTAATTGGTTAGTGTTTTAACTATAAGATAAAAAAGTATTTTAATGATAGTTCCAAATTTTAATAATTGGATAATTATTTAATAATTATTTTGTGAAATTAATAGATTAAATTAGTTAATCTAAGATAATTTTTTAATAACATTAATCATGATCGTAGACCTCTACTCATGGGTTGGGCCTCAATACATACAAATAAATTGTTAGTATTTTAACTTAAAAAAAAATTATTTTAACTGTAGTTTAGAATTTTGACAACTGAATTTTTAATTAATAATTATTTCGTAAAATTAATAGATTAATTAATTAATCTAAGACAATTTTAATGAGACTAATCAAGATCGTACACCTGTACTCATGAGTAGGGCCTCAATACGTAAGATTAATTGGTTAGTGTTTTAACTTAAAAATAAAAAATTATTTTAACTGTAGTTTAGAATTTTGATAACTGAATTTTTATTTAATAATTATTTCGAAAATACAATAGATTAATTAATTAATCTAAGATAATTTTAATGACACTAATCAAGATCGTATAGCTGTACTCATGAGTTGTGCCTCAATACGGAAGATTAATTGGTTAGTGTTTTAACTTTAAGATAAAAAAGTATTTTAACGATAGTTCCAAATTTTAATAATTGGATAATTATTTAATAATTATTTTGTTAAATTAATAGATTAAATTAGTTAATCTAAGATAATTTTTTAATAACATTAATCAAGATCATAGACCTCTACGCATGGGTTGGGCCTCAATACATACAAATAAATTGTTAGTATTTTTACTTAAAAATAAAAAATTATTTTTACTGTAGTTTAGAATTTTGATAACTGAATTTTTATTTAATAATTATTTCGTAAAATTAATAGATTAATTAATTAATCTAAGATAATTTTAATGAGACTAATCAAGATCGTACACCTGTACTCATGAGTAGGGCCTCAAAACGTAAGATTAATTGGTTAGTGTTTTAAGTTAAAAATAAAAAATTATTTTAACTGTAGTTTAGAATTTTGATAACTAAATTTTTATTTAATAATTATTTCGTAAAATTAATAGATTAATTAATTAATCTAAGATAATTTTAATGACACTAATCAAGATCGTACACCTGTACTCATGAGTTGAGCCTCAAAACGTAAGATTAATTTGTTAGTGTTTTAACTTTAAGATAAAAAATTATTTTAACGATAGTTCCAGATTTTAATAATTGGATATTTACTTTATAATTATTTTGTGAAATTAATAGATCAAATTAGTTAATCTAAGATAATTTTTTAATAACATCAATCAAGATCGTAAACCTCAACTCATGGGTTGGGCGTCAATACCTACAAACAAATTGTTAGTATTTTAACATAAAAAAAAAAATTATTTTTACTGTAGTTTAGAATTTTGATAACTGAATTTTTATTTAATAATTATTTCGTAAAATTAATAGATTAATTAATTAATCTAAGATAATTTTAATGACACTAATCAAGATCGTACACCTGTACTCATGAGTAGGGCCTCAAAACGTAAGATTAATTGGTTACTGTTTTAACTTAAAATAAAAAATTATTTTAACTGTAGTTTAGAATTTTGTTAACTAAATTTTTATTTAATAATTATTTCGTAAAATTAATAGATTAATTAATTAATCTAAGATAATTTTAATGACACTAATCAAGATCGCACACCTGTACTCATGAGTTGGGCCTCAATACGGAAGATTAATTGGTTA